>JABCKU010000010.1:0-172189 GCA_018221655.1 Myochromella boudieri | reverse complement strand
ACATTTCCTCGTACCAATCATGTACTCATATGACCAGGCGGACTCGTATTTGGCATGCAATGCCCTTCTCCCCCAGTGATAGTGGTAGCGATAGATTAACCCGCCGATATCATTTACATTTACCAAGCCGCAACATGGCAGGTGATGAGCCCGATGAGCCCGTATAATCCGATTAGATTCCTTGTATTTGCCAACATCGTCAAGATCAAACACTTCTCCAAGTCAACATCGAACCATTTGGCACGAGTGAAGGACTTTGCCCACTCATGACAGCGCTTTCAAATCGATCTACAGACTACTACTAGTTGGTTGCTGTCCAGATGCACGACAATGATCTTGTCACTGAAACTACACGACTCGTCTTAGAATTGGAGAACAAGAAGTCTAGGCTCATAAATGAGCTACAGTGCGTCGAGAAAGAACTTTCGGATGCGCGAGCAAGGCATGCGAGACTTGTGAATCTAACGGTTCCCGTGTCCCAATTACCGGATGAGCTACTTGTAGACATATTTCAACTATGTTTACACGATGACAGCCTGCGGAAGCACGGTCCAGCTTTCAAAGTGACCGCCTCTCACGTTTCTACCCGCTGGCGAAATGTCGTGCTTAACTTACCCCTCCTTTGGAATACCATTCAACTCGACATCAATCCAAAGACACTGAAACGCGCTCTACATCGATTACTCGCACATTTATCTCGCTCAAGAGATTGCCTCTTAGACATTTCCCTCAACATATCTGTTCACCCGGATTCCCTTGCAGTAATCTTGAATCCCCTCTTACCTCACGCGTATAAATGGCGTAGCGTTTCAATCTCCATCGCCAAAGGTTCCGCAGAGGATATCTACACGCCGTTTTGTTCTATTGCAGCCCCACATTTAATCCACTTGTCATTGGGAATCGGCAACCCCCACGACGAGACCGATTCGCCACGGACTGAATATCCAGATATCTGCCCCACCATTCTTTCACAAGGCTGTATGTCCTTGAATTTTGTCCGCGTTGCTGGCAAGATCGTTGGGAATCTGTGCCCACCCTTGAATACAGTCACGACATTCCATGTCGATGCATGGCCTAAAAATCTAATGACTCTTACACAATTCCGTGCAATGCTTGACTCGTTACCGTGTCTGGTCAACCTTTCGTTAACTGGATTGAGCATCCATCTTCCCCGAAACCCTCTCGACACAACCAAACCAGTTTTACTACCTGCGTTAAGGTCCTTCCGAATACGTGGTAACTCGACACCATGTCACCGCCTATTATCCATGCTTACCCTCCCGCAACTCGAATTTTTGTCACTTCATGGCATAGACACTTTTGGCTCAGATGTTATATCATCATTGCACTCCCTGACACTCGAAGCATGCATTCTCACCGAATTAGAACTTCTGGAGATCATGAGGGCATTTCCCCGCGTTACCACACTTGATATTGACGACTCAATACCAGATATCTACTCCTTGATGGTAGTGCAATTGGACGGAACCACACCTACGTGGCCACGGCTCAGGACGATGCAAATCAGGGCGTTGCGACCTTCGGACTCAGTTACCCTCTGCCTAGTTATTCTCAGCCGCTCATCAAGCGACTCTCCAATCCACAGCATACATCTGAGCAAACAAGCTAAGTCCGTGTTGAGCAGGAAAACTCTCCTTGACGGCATGGCCGCGTATTTATCCGTCGAAAGTACTGAAATGGCGCCATGGCCTGTGTATTTGGGTTACGAAGATCTGCATGACGTTTGGTATTGAAGTCGTCAAGTGGTTCTTTGAATCACTACGACTCATCGATTCGAGATAACGATCTTCGCTCTGTTTCTTGCTACACTCGTCTGGCGACTTAGGATATCTATCTATCGTCGCCTACTTTCACACTCCATGAACTCCGTATCACAGGGAACACCCACATGTCCATCAGATAGCATTATCGAGTGGCCTGATTGAAGAAAAAGAATTACACTGTTATCGCAATGCACATTCCTACTTTGTGCCACGGCAGCAATTTACGAAGCTGTGTGGATTACTCAGTCGCCCCATGTTCTGTCAGCATGGTATATCATCAGTGAGTAAGTAGGATTGCCTCGGTCGGGGTGGAATCTAACTTTCTCTCCATCAGGAATGCCTATTCGCGTTGATCCGTAACTGAGTGTGTTGGTCAGCATCTATTGAGCCCACCCACGCAACATATCGTTGAGCAGGAAGAGTGGCTGTGACTTTTTATTAAAAACTCTGCACCAGTTGGCCATGGCACACTGTACCGAGCCCACCAAACTCCGAGTTTTTCTCTCACTAAGGTAACCGGGGTATTCCAGCGCATAACCACGTGTTATGAAGCGACCTATGAGCCATGATTCTCATCTCAGAATCTCCCCTGGCCCACGAGGACGACATGTGCTCTTGCTTTCTCGAAAGGAACTTGCTTTAATAGGTTTCTAATTTCTTAGGCACCTTGTGAACTACATATGGGCCGCTTTTCTCCGTGTTACTGGCTACATGTCTCGGAAGAATTCTAACAAGAAGGATGACAGGCCTGATTCGTCTTGAGATCCAACAATGATTGGAAGGCGTAGTCATGATATCGATCTTCCGGGCGACAACGTGAATGGCAAGGCTATTTGTGCCTGCAGTCTGCTGAGGAATTATAGATTCGTGGCGTTGGTACATCTGTGCTCCAAACGGCAATAGAAGCGGCGAACATGAATAGCCCATTGGGTAAGCCGAGGGCAGGCAGGATGAGAAATGTCCCTCCATATATAGCTGTCATAGTTTCTGTGGAAAAAGGTTGAGAGTGCGAAGCATCAAGCGTTGAAGAAGACATATATATTCCAAAGGGCCGGCTGACCTATCGCTTTGAAACTTAGCCTTTTATCTTCATTTTATGGCTTCTTGAATGATTTGGTTCGATCACGTAAGAAAGAGTGACAGGGAGTGACTCCCGACACAGCCGCCCGGAGCGGGTTTCGGGGAAAATGTCACAGGGGTGTCACGGATTCCTGGATGACATGACTGACCAAGTGTGCTTTGAGAGGTCCGAGTCTGTGTGGTCAGCTCAGTCAGCCTCAGTTTCTATGATTATCAGTCGGTCCTCTTGTTCCATTTCCTCAAAGTGACCCTGTCTCCCTCCGTCGTGCCTCCGTCCGTCCGACTATCCCTTCCTTCTCTTACGACTCTGCGCATACCTTCTCTCTATACTGGTCACCTCAGCTACTACAACCCAACATTAGGGGGATAACACTCTAGCATGACCGACCGTGTGGTCAAATTGACCATTGTAAATGACTTTGTATGTCTTCTCAACCCTCTTTTTTTTTTTCACCATTCAAACCTTCGCTATCATAGATCTGTCCGAACTGCTGCATCGGCCAGCACGAACTCCTGAGCGCAATTTCTTATTGCAAGGATACCCTCAACCTTCCTTTGTCATTCGAGCTCGAACATATGCCATTCCGGCTTGTCAACAGTGCCTGCTTGCCGGACGGCCCGACCAAAGTCGATAAATCAACTTTTTACGAGAATAGATTTGGCAAGGACAAATTTACGAACATCGAAAGCGCCATCGCCAAATGGGCAAATGAGAAAGGCATACCAATGTGAGCCACCTGATTGGCCCGTTATAGCTTGCTACACCTCACGTGAATGCTTTTTCGTAGCTCATTTAGGGGTGTAATGAGCTCGTCTACCCGTGCACATCGGTTAGCGCTGAAAGCTGGCCAGCTGGGCGGCCAGGAGCTACAGTTGCCCGTCTTGTGTGGCATCTTCAAAGCTAGTTTAGAGGAGGGCAAGGATATCTCGGATATCGATGTTCTTACTGAGATCGCAGTGAGCACCCACACGATGTCGAAGGACCAGGTGTGTCCACAACGCATCCTGTAACCAAGTAAAAACTCCTCTTATTACTTTGTCCTACAGGCCGTAGCATTTCTACAATCTGATGAACTCGAGAAGGAAGTCAATGAGATGTGTGATAAGGCTCGTAGTGTTGGCATCGCTGGTGTGCCAATGACCATCATTGACGGGAAGTGGGCGGTCAAAGGCGGACAGTCCTCCGATGTATTTGTACAGGTGAGTGAACGACGGAAGGGCTATTTCAAATCCTGTCCCCCTTCGTTCGCTGTTGCGAAAGCCTGATACCACCCTTTCCTTCTTTTTACCACCAGATCTTCAGAAAACTGGCCGCAGCCGGCGTATCGCCCGCAGGTGTCTACGCCGCCCCATCCCCCTTCTCACCCCCGGTCATGGAGACATCCATCTGCGCTTGACATGAGTTATGACTGACGTCCGTTTCGACCATCATCATTCCTTCTCTGTCTTCTATGGATCGTGCACACCTTGACCTCGTAGGCCGATGCTATTATCGGTACTGTGGTGCAGAGCATTCATTATCGATTTTCCTTGCTGTATTCTGTTTATTGAACATTGCCAGACAATTTGCCCCTGTCGTAAACTATCATCATTATCGCACTCCACTTCTCTCGGCGGCCAGAGAGTGGAGGCCGAATTATGAGAGTAACATACCCCTTTTTCGTGTTAGCTAGATCAAATATTAGAAGTCGGATGAATCAGCGCCAATGAACGATTGGTAAGGTGATTGAGCCACGAGGCTCCCGATTATGTCAAAACTAAATGGATATAATAAGGTCTAAAACCTTGTTTCCAAAGTAGGCGAACCAGACTTTCGGCACTGAGTACGATGATGAGGCATTCCAAGAGCATGCGTGTGTCGGGTTCAGTGTCCCCAAGATATTACAAGATTGTATATAAAAAGAGTCCAAGATAAAGAAAGTGATGCCTATGTAGGGCAGGTGCGTGATTATAACGAGTGAGTTCATTAGTAGGTCATCAAGAGAGGAAAAACGATCATGCCACAGCTCATCACCGGGAGCAGAGGCAGCTCCAAAGGAACCAGCTGACTCGCATGTAGGATGCACAGTCCTTAATGGCCCGGGCACACATCGGTCTTGCGGTAACCACGCGAGTAGGTAACCTTGAGATCGCCTTGTCCGTAGTTTACCGCAGTCGACGAGTCAGCGGGGATATAGTACTTTGAGGTGAAGAAGATCAGTCGTTAGTTCCGCAGAAGACCATGAGCACTTACCATGCTGCAAGTGTACGTGGTTGGTATGCCTTTGACGAGCGCTCGCCAAATATTAAAGTACTGGCAATGTCCGCCTTGAGGATCTGGCCCGCGTTCATTGCACAACTTGGCGCAAGCATCCACATCATACTTGTCGAGAAAGGCAAAGCCCATGTACTATCAACACTAAAGTAAGTACGTGCTGTTCAGCTGGGAAGTGGAACCGCAACTAACACCAGGAGCATTGTTGGCCCCGTTGGTTGGGCCAAAGACGAGCTCGTAGCCATCAGGCACTGCAGGATCTGCAAGCGACTTCAATGCCCACCCACTGCTTTGCTGGATGAATGTCAGCCCTGCAGGTGGGGCTATCGACTGCTGCCCCCCTTTGTTGGTCTTCTCAGCCTCCGTGTGGATGTCGGCATAGAGAGCGCATTTCAAGTTGGACTTCTCGCTGAATACATGGTCAAGTAGGTCGTTGTTAAATTCGTAATAGAGATTGGCAAACACTGGGGATAACCTTGTTAGAAATCATTGCTCTGTGTATTATGATTTTGGTGAGACGCACCGCAGCCTGGAACACGGTCGCAAGAAGCCAGGCAGGCATCGACATTGTAAGTTGCATTCGCAACCACAGAGTAAGTCAAGTAAGCTGTACCCTCGATTGAGCCATCTCTATCTGTGCGGGCTGTCCCTGTACCACCGAACACCTGCTTGTATCGGGAGGCAGCTGTGGTAGCTGTGGTGCGCCTATGTCTATGGGTCAGAGACCCCGTCCTAGAATAGTCGCGTCGCGACCACGCGCTTCTCGGTGTTGTCGAGATTGCAAAATTCTCAAGTTTACCATCGAGGGCTGTGACCATTGTGTTCGCGATGGTATGGCCGGGAAGCGCATCATGTGTGGCGCCACGTCTCTGGTTCACGACTGCGATGGTACGGGCGATCTGCATGACGTCCGTGAGAGGAGCGTCGGGTATAGTTGAATCGTCAAAAGAGTGGAGGTCGCGTTCAGCTTTGGGGACATCGTACGTGTTGCCATTGCTGCCAGCTGGGTGATATCATTAGTGATATTGAAAGGCGAGGCACGCCGTTGACTGACCAGCAAAGGCCACAGCGAGCAAGGCCACGCAGAGAGACCTAAAGAAGGAAGGCATAGTCGTCGTTGACTAGACGAAATCTAGAAAGAAATAAAAGAGAGGAATGGTATGTGTACACCTCTACGCTGGCCACGAAGCTTTTATTCCAGCCCAATTTCGACGTGCCTGAGTTTCCTACGAAGAGCTCATGTACTTCGGACGTAAACAGGTGGCAGATAGGCACCAGAAACGTGATATAGAGCTGCAGAGCATTCATCGACGTTGAGTAGTGTGTACGTATAGGGGCTCTGTCACAAATCTTTATCCTTCCTTGTCAAAATGAGTGGCTCCCTCTGAGAGCAACCCAACTTGTGTGGAGCCCGAATTAATAATGTTCACAAATGGAAGAATCTGGTCAGTGGCCTCACCGATGCTTTCCCGGTGTCGTGTTCATCGTCGGACAGATACATGGCACAGATAATAACGGCCGGTATCGTGACTGACTATACCATTGATCGTAGGCGTACAGACACACCATTGAAATGAAAGCTACGACAGCGTTTCAGCTATCTGAAGTGCGCATAAATAGACACTCAAACAGGGCAATCATGGGTGACTCAGACACAACTATTATTTAGCACTCGTCAGCTCATTGAAGCGTTGGAAAGCACTGACACAAAGATGTAATGGACAGAGAAGACCTGTCACGACTTCAAGAACCACTGCCAACGAGAGGTACGAACACGCAGGGTGACGACCATCATGGCTGGCAATGGCATCCCCAAGTTCAGTTGTCGGTAGACGTAAAGTTCAGTGAGTCAATTTTTGCCGAGTATTGCTAGGAACAATCGCGAGTTTGGGGGAGTACAAGGTTAAACTGGACTATAGTTTCTGAACATCTTCTATTTTTTGCCTTGTGGGCCAACCACGATAATTTGAGCGGTCTAAACCGGCGGCGTTGCCTGGGGATATCAGAGGTGAACAAGAAAAAGACTCGCGAAGTAAAAATGCTACTTACTTTTAGACTTTTATAGATGGTGGTAGCTGCCATAGTTCAAATTAGATCGGCAATCAAGTTATGTTACCGCGGCCCCCACGTTTTCGTTCCCACCACTATCTCTGTCCCAATGACGTCAGCCGCACTTGTTCACTTGTCTGACTGAAAAAGCGCGTTTTTCCTCACACCAGCCCCACCATCCGTAGCCGTATTAATACTGGAGCAAACTCTACCACGAAACCCTCAACTGGCGCCACGAACTCACGAACTCCTTCATGCTAATTAACCATCGCCACCATTACTGGGCATATGCTTGGATTCCTCTTTTTGCTTCTTTCATATGGTTCGGTAAGTACGACTCATGCATAACAACCTAACACGCGACTCACGCTCCCAAGGCACCTTGCTTTCCATGCTCATCACCTGGCTGGCAACTGGCCGGCCAAAATATGTTTCTCAGGATGGCAAGATCGCCTACATATCTGATGTAGGCGCGGATATTCTAAAGCCACTCTTTATTGCTGGGGCTGCCATTACTGGTGTAGGGTTCTTCTTATGTCTTGTCGTGGAACGCTTGCTCAGGCATTCTGGCCGGTAAGTCTATATCGTGTTCAGTCGTGTTCACCTCGAGGCTCAAGTCAAACTTATCACCAATTGTAGACTTTTGCCCAACATGCGAAGGAGAGAATTTATATTTTCATGTCTAGCGATCTTTGGATCTTTCGTCGGGGGGCTAGGCCTTATTCTCTTGTCCATCTTCGACACCAAACGATTCACAAGAGCACACAGAGTTTTTCTGCTAGTCTTCATCGTCGGTGTAGCACTCAGCGCTATATTTACCATCATCGAGGTATGGAACATAAACTTTCACACTTGTTTTTCTGTGCTTAACATCACTCTAGTACCGCTGGGTTAGCAAAGATTTCCGTGATGTCAAAAAACTCAGAAAAGCCTATACCGCCAAAGCTATAATAGCAACCATCCTCATCCTGCTCTCGATTGCCTTTGCAGTAGCTTTATTCAAGGCCAACGATGTTGGAGGTATGTGACTATACGACGTTTACTCAACGCCAACTAATTTGTAATGGCAAGCCATCTTGGAGTGGACGATCGCTTTCGGATTCACATTGTATCTCCTCACATTCTTCTACGATCTCAGGCAGGCTAGGGGTGTGCACAAGGGTGAATATGACAAGGAGCGACTCCGTTCCGGACAAGACAATTATGATGCGCCCCAGATGTGAGGGAGGCTGCGAAATACATCTAAGTATACCCGCATATAATCCATGTATGCTACATCTAAGACGGGCTGCGATTACGACAATTATCAGGATACTCTACGAAATAGCCCACGAGAGGATAAATAAATACGACGTTTCAGCAGTACTCAGAAGTCCCTTGTATACGTGTAAAGTGACTAGAAAGTACCTACCATTCCCCAGGCATATGCGAATTGTCGGGACGATTTCCGGGTGGTAAAGTTCCTGTCGGACCTAAATTGAGTTCCTTATCAAGTTGTAACGCCAATGCAAGGTCCCTCTCCTCTTGCTCCTTGCGTCGTGCTGCTTCATTCTCAGCATTTCGGAGAGCTTCTATACGAGTCTGGTCAGGCCTCTCCTGAGGCGGTGGAACAAATTGAGGTTGTGGCAAAGGCTGGGACTGCGGCGAAGAATGTTGACCCTGGGAGCCCGGCGGCAGAGGCAAAGGGGTCTGGTAACGCGCTATAAGGTATGGATCGGGGAGTTCACTTGAAGGAGTACTAGACCCCAAAGGAGGGCCTTGATTATATAATGGAGGACGGGGGTCAATCGCACCATAGTTTGAGTAAATTACTGGAACATCTTGGCCTGAAGGAACTGAATATGGGGCAGGATTAGATATGGTATACAAATAACTTGGAGCCCCTTGCGTGGAAGACACCATGGGAACAGGGAATGATAAAGGTCCAGACGGTGCAGCAGGCTCAGCTGTCCAGGAAGGTGCCGATGATGGAGGAGCATGATAATTTGGAAGGGGTGTAGGCGTTGCTCCTGGATAATGGCCATACTGCTGTGTACTCCCTGGGCGCTGAATCTGGGAACCAGGGAGGGGGAGGGGGACATATTCTTCACGTGACGGGGATATCGAAGAAGCAGAGGAATGGCGTCCATGCGTCTGGCTATGCTGAGGGACCACCGGTTGGGAGACTTGTCTTCCGGGTCCAGAGCGGAGGTTCAAGGGTAGTTGAGGAGAGGAACGTAAAGATGAGGCAGAGTCGTGATGCTGTGGTCGCGGCCGCCCACCGCCCGGCAGTAGAGTGGCAGGTAACGGTACTGCATTACCTGGGATTTGTGTATCCGAGGGAGGTGGAAGCGGCGAGTCTGCACGCCTAACAGATGAGGCGGAAGACGACCTTGATGAAACACTGGACGGTGCCAGACTCTGAGGAAAGCTTGGTGTATTGTTCCGCGCTTCCCGACCGCCGTTCCTATTTGTGTTATCACTCAAAAGATTTTGCAGAACGGGGTTAGCTTGGGGTGGTCGACTGAGCCTTTCTGATGGTGGAAGTTTTGAAGGGCGCCTTGTCAGATGACTTTGCGGTGCCAGAGATCCCTGTGGGCGCAAAGGTGCTTGCTGTACCGAAGATGCTTGAGGTCGGAGAGACTGCTGGGGTGCCAAAGCCGCAGGACGTGGAGCTTCGTTAGAGAAGAAGGTCATCTCAAGATAAAGGTCACCCCGAACTACGCCATCAACGTTCAGGGGAACCCAGTCTATGTTTTGGGGAAATTTTAGATGGGGTCCTGAGGGTTGATAATATGATTGTGTAAACTAACCATCGAATTCGCCTGTCTTCAACACTTCTGTGATATCAATGACGCCCTTGCCCAATATGTCTTCAGACCTCGGTTCCTTGGCGAAGCAAGCCACCTCCAGTTTCCTAGATTTGTCCTGAATCTGCTTCAAGATTGGGAAACGAAGCTCTGCGTCCCACTCAGGGTGTTGGCCGCCTTTGACGTCGACGTGGGTTCGTTGGGAGGCACCTTTTTTAAGAGATACTCCATATAGTCAATTCGCATGCACATGTGCTGGACAGAGACTTACCATTCAAGGACACTGAAGCGAAGACATCTTGTTTGTAAAAGGAGTGTTTGTCGTTCAGGTTCCTCGCCTTGAGAACAACGACAATCAAAGTACCCAATTCTGCGTTTCGATTTGACATCAGTGCCCACAAAGTATACTATGATCTGGTGATCGATATACGATCGAGTTGAATGCAGATAGTTCCGAAAGTGTGTCGCGGGTCAATCAATCAATCGAATGTTCTATGAATGGTCCTAGTAAATGGCTAGTGGGTGAGGGCTGGTGAGGGCCTGCGGAAATGGTGGTTGTAAGTAGTTCCTGGATGTGACCATCGTTGGGAACCATTTGATGGCTATGTCTGGCTATGCGAGAGTGGATCTTATCAGATCAAATTGGGCTTCGAAACCACTGATTGTTGTCGTGACATTTTTTTTTCACCAGTGCATCAATCATCTTATCTGATAACGGCTAAAGTTTCTGATCCACTCTGGTGGCGGATATCTCAATCCATAATTGTAAATAATCAAGATAAATACATCATACACACAAGACATCTAACTAAACTTCAGATACACAGTAGTAATTAGAAGAGGATAGGGAACGTCTATTGGGAGGCGTGATCCTTATTCAGGGCGATATTGGATCATATTGGGGAACGGGTTGTAGACCATCTGAAAAATGCTCAAATCAGACATGTCGAAATAGTGAGAAAAAAAGCAATCACCTCTCGGTAAGAGTCCTGCATTCTCATACGCATGAGACACTTTGACGGTAGTAATTTGCTGTCAGGACTTAACCAGATTTTCCGGAGTGCATGGTGCTGGGGAATTATGGCTCCCATGTGCCGTCGCAGCATATCCCACCCGCGGCCATTGGCGTGCATGCCAAGAATTCGGATTAAGCGCTGCATGTGGTTGTGAACGAATGTGTGATAGAATTTGGGGTAAATCTCCTCCAGAGATTGCGTAACTACGCAATGCCCTGGGAGAAATTGGAAGGCAACGACACCCGTCGACTGAGTAAGTGTCTCAGGGTGTATACGAATTCCGCCGAGATCGCGGACAACAAATCCAATGAGGTTCCCAGTAGCAATATCAAACCGAGCCAGGACGTTCTGGGCATGTGCCTCAAACGCGACACCATTATGGATTAATGGGGGAAGGAACGCCTCGCAAGCCAGTTGGATATAGCTAGTTTCCAGAAGGGTAAATAGAAATTCATTAGCGGATTTGGTGGGCATACCGTTCCAAAAATTGTGCTCGCTTCTCTATGGTGTTGAGGTTGAAAGCACTCTCGACAGCCGATACGCTACGGGAGGAACCGGCGTGATCCATTTCCACAAGGGCAGCACTTATAATAAGAGCCTGGCCTTCATCTGGAATAATTTCCTCCCGCAGGATAGCGGTGAAATGCTTAGATAAATCCGGATCCGCTGTATTATAAACAGCGCTAGCCGGTTCTCGAGAAATCGAGAGAATGTCGCGATTGAAAGTCAATTTTGGCACAATGTCAATCGAAAAGCGAGGCCCAAAATCAGCCGTGAAGTGCGAGACAGTCCTAAGTGCCGAAGAGATTTTGACGCCAACTGGTAGCTTGAGAGCCATACCGGGTAATTCGGGGAATATAAGTGTTCTAGGTACATTTATATTAAAAAGCTGGATCGATAGAACGTTCAACCCACCTTATGCTACATTGTGCGAGGGCTTGGAGATTGATATCCGGATGAAGGACATCGACGTCTGGAAATTTAGCCGTAATGTTTGTAAGCTGCAACTCATGCACCGGCAACACGACGAAGGACTTCGCGTTAGGAAGTTGTTTTCCCGCACGCTTAGCGGCGGTCTCCGCTAACCGTCGGATTTCCACGTCGAACGGCCCTAAAATAGTGACACTGGACCTGGCCACGCAGACAAACCGGATCCGAGGATGGTACCAGTCATAGTCGGGAAGATTCAGGGGAAGCATCCGAGCTCGATGCATCTATCAATAAAAATCAGACCATGCTAGAATGACGAGATGTGCACATGGGGCAAACCGGGTGAGTGGGGTGGCCCGCTACCAGACTCTGCTCCCACTCTATGGGAGTAGATGTCAATGAGGGGCAACGGGGTGGGTTACGGTATGCAGAGACTTGGGGCTGGACATCAGAACAAGTTGCGGCTTATTGTGCTGTCCTACGTACGTTGGTAGTCGTAGGAGCTTTGAATTTCCATTTCAATGGTCATTCGAAGTTCATCTTGAATTACAACTCCCTCGACAAATTTCCTCCATAGCTGAACCGGGCTGGTGATCTTCGTCAGCGTTGCGAAGTGTCCAAGTTCCCAAGCAGGTTGAATCAAGCAAGACATGATTGCATTCTGAAGTACATCCTAGAAATCAAGTCGTTAATATGGTTGAACCAAAAACCAGAAGACTATGTAATACATGGTCAGGGGGTAGTAATATGGTCTCAGCCAAGTCGAAAGTTTCAGGTAGCATGTCAAGTGGGTCGACAAGGGTAACCTCCCTACCATGTTTTCCCACCTGTGGTTCTCGCAATGGTGCAAGAACTGGTGCATTCTGAAGGGGAACCAGACAAAAGATATCATTCGTGCGGAGGGCTCGACTGATGATTGGTTGTTCCGAGATGAGGTGCTTCGATAGCACGACCAGTATACCAGTAGCACCTGAGGCTGAATTTATGGGAAGATAGATCGATCGAAGGAGCTTCTCGGTTACAAGGCAAGATATGAGGCGAGAGATGACGGCAAATGACGCGTGTTCGCATGGTGCTAATCCTGAACCAGATGACATTCTGACGAAGTATGTCTAGCATGAACAGAATCGTGTTAAAAAGTAGCATGGTTTCCATTGAAGTATGAACGCCCTTACAAGTTGCGAAAGTTGACAGTGGTCAAGATATCAATATCAACCGTGTCAGCACCGTATGGCGGGTGTCGATCGCGATGGCGCCACAAAAGGATGGCCTAAAAGTCGATAGTCAACCTAGTTTGAAGGACTTGAAGGACCAAGGTGAGTGAACCTTGTCTTAAATAGAACAGGCGCAGGCGGAGCTCCAACGCCAAAAGGCGCTTGAGACCAGGGCCAAGCAAACCTGAGATCGGCGTTGAACAGGAAAGAGATCGAAATGACCAAATTTGTTGAGGGGAGCATCAAAGGACCATAGGCTAGCATAGGTGGCCGAGGCCCGAAATCTTTTGGGTTTTGCACATGGGGAAAGATAGACTGATCTAATCAGTGTGACATCGCCAAAATAGGGCAGGGCGAACTTGGCGGAGATGGAATCATATGACATTGCTCCGAAAAGTGGTGAGTGGTTGAAAATACGCTGTGGCGTGTTCCACGGATCGGTGCTCTTGAGTGATAGTTGGTTCAACACCAAGACTCTCACTGGCCTTTGTCGTATGTTGGGGCCGCTGTCACGGCTCATTTCCGTGGCCGAAGTTCGCGTGAAAACTTCCGTGTGATCCAGGTTGGACCTTGCCTGACCACATACGAATAGCAGGAGCCACATATCATGGTGCAGGGGCGTAGAGTGGCGATTATCGAGCGAACCTGGGAGGAATTTTCGCAGGGTGCGGATTAAATTTGAGGCATGGGCCGATGAAAGCTACGAACTCATAATCAGGTGTACGGTCCATGGACCAGCCATAAGGTCGCGTGAGGTGGTGTTTGTCGTCGATGAGGGGGCCGTTGTGTTTCGCATTTGCCAAGAGTTAGTACAGTTCGGAAACCTCATGCTTCGAGCTTCACGGTCCGATGAAGTTGCAATTGAACAACCAGAACGCCAGAGGGAGATTTAAACTCCGCGTCACATTTTTGAACATGGAACGAGGAGTCCGAGTATTTATGATACTGACATGGTACCTATTTGGAACTGCCATTTCACCGTGGGCCTCTCGGAGGTATACATATGGTTTTACTTCCATAAGTTACAAGGAGGTACATATCTACCGCGTATCTTCCCGTTCGAAACCCATGTAATGAATGAGGTTAGGGATATCACTGTGTAAATGCTAGGGGATTTTTCATTTCAGGTACCGACCTACTAAGGCAGGAGTAGCTGGTACTCACGAATCTATACATGCCCGACATCCTCATACGAAGGAAGCACTTGGAGGGCAATGTCTTTCTATGGGGGCCCAGCCAAGCCGTGTATAGAGGGTGATCCTTGGGTACCACCGCGTTCAAATGCTCTCTGACAATGTCCCAGCCGCGACCATTATAATGTAAACCAAGGACTCGGATAAGTTGCTGTAAGTGGTTGTGAATAAGTGCATGGTACAGCCGCGTGTAAACATCGTCAAGATCTTTAGCAATTATTGAATGGCCTTCGTGAACATCGATGTCCACGCCTGTAGAAGCCTTGAGTGTTCCTGGATGGACACGCAAGCCTCCAAAGTCACGAATAATGAAGCCCTTGAGTTCTTTCGTGACCAAGTCGAAACGAGCCACACAATTCTGTGGGTGGCATTCGAACGCCACACCATTGTGCAACACTGATGGTAGAAATGCGTCAAAGATCATCCGCACGAACCTGGTCATTGTGTCAGAGATAGTTTTATGTAGAGGTAAATTGACATGCCTACTGAGCCACTGAAGAGACTTCTCCTCGGTATCAAGTCCGAAGACGCGTACGACCGGGGGAATATGGCCCATCTCCCCACTATGACCGCTCTCCACAAGCGCCGTGCATACGATAAGGCGTTCACCCCGCTGTTCGCTTGTGTTTTCGTGTGCCTCGCGAATGATGGCAGCGCAATGCTTTGCGATATCTGTTTCTGGGTGGGTATGAACGACACTGGCCAGCTCCTTCGCTACAGTGACTATATTGGGATCCATACAAAGCACAGGAACGACCCGCTTAGAGAACCGGGGGCCCAAAAAAGCGGATGCAGGAGATATTGTGCGCACGGCAGAAGTTAATTTGATACCAACGCTCAACTTGAGGTGGAGTTCTTGATACGCCTCTGGGACGATGACCGACCTACATGCAGGATGAAGATATATAAACAGCGTTGATATATGAATAACGCTACCTTATACTCTGCTGGGCAAGCGAAGGCAGGTTAACATCCTCGGGATATATCTCCGCTTCTTTAAATTTGTCTCGGATGTGGTCAACCTGAAGTTCATGGACAGGAATGGCAAGATAGCCTTCGCGAATTTCAATTGTTCGTCCGGCTTTCTTGGACATGGCAGAGACAACGGGTCCAACAAGGGATTCAAAGTCGTACGTGATGTGGAGGCTCGCTTTCGGAAGTGCGACCAATCTCAACTTGGGATGATAAAGATCGAAGCATCCAGGTGCATAATCGGGTAAGGGAGGCAGAAAATATCGTAACTTGTGCATCTATGCATTCCGAGTTATTAAAATAGGGGGCACATCACACCTGTTACTAACTGGTTGAATGGGATGACCTTCAACAATGGATTGTTCCCACTCGATACTGGAAGAAGTAAAAACGGGGGCGGGAGGGGGGTTCTCGTATGAGAATGCTGTTGATCGATTAGTGTATCTGAATCGTACTGCTACCAGCCACTGACTTTGCCATTTCATGGAACTTACGAACTCGTCGGAGATCTCCTTTAGCATCTTGGGATCCAATCCTATACTAGACCCAAATTTCTCCCAGATAGATATCGGGCTCTTGGACACTGTAAGCGCGATTGAGCATAAATTGTCCCAGCCTTGCTCGGAGAGAGTATCCGCGATGGCTGCAGCCAAGTTACGGTACTAAAGGGTGATATTGATTGTGAGTCATTTATAGGACGATAATTCAAGATAAGTACCTCAGTGTCCTCTATACTGGTTTTGTCTGCCAAGACCTCAAAGATTATTGGCATCATATCCAAAGGATCGAGCAAGGAAATCTCATTTGCCCTAATTTCTGAACCGTCATGACGGAGTAAAGGTATATCGCGCAAGGCAACAATAGCCAGGATATCCTTCCATTCGTAAGGGCGCTCGGGTGGGTTAGATGACACCCCGTTCTGGAGAACAACGCAAATTCCTGTGGTCTCAAAACCTGATATGGAGACGTATAGAGCCTTGAGGAGTGATTCGGTGACGAGACAAGAGATAATGCGAGCATTGGTGGCAAATACAGCACGATCTTTCGGATTAAGCCCTGCCAATCTATCGGCGGTGATGAACATGATAACTGAAGTGAATGTCGAAAGGGCTGAGATAGGCTGTGGACCGTTGCAGTTTCTTTATCTTTATCTGCCGTTTACAACCTCGTCGCACGGAAGTTCGAGTCGTATGTAACCAATTGGGCCCAAGTTATAGCAAATGATCCGAGTTACTGAAGCTCTGAGTCTTAAGGACAAATGTCGGCTGTTACATTGGCGCTGGCCGGCATCGGGTGGATGAAGGCCAAACGCAAGATGAAAAAAGACCAAGAAGTCTTTCTCTCCGTGCCTGTCTGGTCCATCGGTGGTCCACGTCATTGTGAGAAGAAGTTGCCAAGCCAGGACAATGCCGTGTTTTGCTTGTTTCGCCCAGACTTCCTGACTTCCGGTTAACAAGTTCCATGACGCAACCGTGTGTTGTACACCATGATGATTCCCGATAACTCTTGACTATCCTTTTCACGCATGTCACTCTGAGATGGCTTTCGATGCCGAGTATGCTGTACAAGTGTGGCAGGTGATTAGGCGAGCAGTTGGCGTTCCCAGTCACCATCCTATTCTTTGCCACGCTGTGGCCAGCCTTTCCTGAATGGGTGCGCCTTCGTTGGCATTCTCTGGTGTTCTCTGACCATCCTTCTACAGAAACTCCACATGGGCTGCGCTCAATTTAAGTGTGACCGGTGTGCGACTGTTCTGGCTATGATCCTTGCAGCTCGCATGGTCGCCCTGTTAGACATTCAACCAACCTCCAGGCTCCAATTGCAAGTTTGTGGCACGCCCAGAGGTACCGGTGAAAACTTCATTATACCCGCCCATACATTCGGTTGAAGAAGCATCTGATCCGTATAACGTTTGCGTCAACCTGCAGAAGTCACACTGTAATCGACACGATTTTAAGTGGAGATAAAGAGAACCAAGTAAGTGAGTCTGAGGTGTCCTGCGAATGCGCTTACATACAATTCAAGGCACCATGTTCGGGAAGACAACCGAGAAAAGGTTATATTTATAGCCTAACCGCGAGAACTACCAAAAATTCAAACTAGCCGAGCACTCAAACTCACACCTTTTTCCTTGTTATTCTCGTCATTTGATTGGAAAACATGGAGCTTAACGCAAATGTAGAACCCCTCTGTTTTATTTTCCAATACATAAGCACGGCCCATATGCCGAGTATCATACCGCCAGCGCCTCCCCCCACTTTTAGATTGTATGATTGACAAAAAGTCGATGTCAGAGTCGGATGACTCGTCTTTCAAGAAAGGTGACCTACCGAAAGAGGCCGGGGATGATCGACCTCAATTATCTCATCTTCATCTCGATTTTGGGGACCAGCTCGTGAAGTTTCGAACTAAATGGTGGCAGATCTGGTAGGTTGGTCGAATCTCGAGGCAAAAGTTTTACTTGATTAACCAACAGGATACCCCGCGATCCTCCACCTCCACCACGAGAGTCGCTTGCGGATGCACCTGTATGTATCAATGATTGACCTGAAGCTCATACTTATCAGACTATCAAGGTCATACCTTTCGTAAACGCATCTATCTTCTCCCAGATGACTTATTCATGGGTAACTCCAATGATGGTGAGCTCTTTTGCGATGCTTGCACGCGCTCGTCCTCCTAAAGTGCTATATGACAAGGTCCTTGGTTACCAACGGACATTACAGGCAACCGACCTGTGGAAAATGGATGCTGCGAACGAAGCAGCTCCTCTCTCCACTAAGCTGGACGAGGCTTGGGATCGCAGAAAACGAGAAGCCGCCGCCTGGAACGAGAAAGTACAGAACGGAGAAATCAAGCCGAACATGCTAAAGCGATGCCAATGGAGGATTCTAGCATTAGCCCACGGACGAAATTTTTCGGAGCAAGTCGCATCTTACGAGGTAAGATGGAGAAGGAAAGATGGCCTTATGGAACCAAGTTTAGCGTGGGCTCTGAATGATACTTTTGGTGTCTACTTCTGGTGTGCTGGACTCTTCAAGGTTTTGTGAGATCCTTTAAGGGACAGTTTCGACCGCTAAATCGACTTTCAGATAGTCGGTGACACATCACAGCTGATGGGCCCAATCATCGTAAAGGTGATTCGATATGCTCGACGGTCACTTACTGTTTTTGATGCTTTTATAGAATATCATCAATTTTGCGAAAGCTCGCGCTGCAGCGAGGCTGAATGGGACAGAACTTCCTAATGTTGGCCGGGGAGTTGGTTTGGCGATCGGTCTATTTTTTCTCGGATTTATAGGGAGCGTTTTCCAACATCAGGCGCGTCTTTAAGTCAGTTTTTATAATGCCCACTGAATTGAGGCGTCTCTAGTTTTTTTGGCGGTCGATGACCACTGGGGTCCTGGCAAGAGCTGCCTTGATTAGCTCTATCTATAAACGTGGAGTGAAGCTGACTGGCAAGGCCAGGGCAAGCTTGTCAAATTCAGACTTGATCAACCATATTTCATCCGATGTGAGCGTGTACTCCACCCGATGCAAACTTTTGAGCTTACGTTTTTACCATAGGTAAGCCGTATTGATGCCGCTGCACAATGGTTTGTAAGTCTCCCCGATTTTTATTATCCCCCTGATAAGTTTAAACTGAAGAGAAGTTTCGTTAGCACGCCGGTATTTTCATCATCAATGAGCCTCTCTTCCTCTCTGAATGCCTGTGTTCTGGTAGGTTGGACAGCCCCCGTTCAAGTCACCATTTGCCTGGTCATTCTTCTTGTTCAAGTTGGTCCTGGTTTTATCGCAACTACATGGTACCGATATGAACATTATTTCTTGTAGCTCGGTCCATCTGCTTTAGCTGGGTTTGCACTATTCCTTTGTGTTGCTCCCATCCAAGAAAGGGTAATGTCCTATGTATTCCGAGCTCGCCGGCAATCCATGAAGTATTCAGACGAGCGAGCGAAGAACCTTCTCGAAGTCTTAGGTGTGGTAGATAGTTCTATGGTGTGCTCGTGAATTTACACTTTTTTATTAGGCGCTATGCGGGTCGTCAAGTACTTCTGTTACGAAGTTCCCTTCTTAAAACGTGTGTTTCATATCCACGGGCGTATAATTGCCTCAATTTGATCATGGTTTAGGGATATATGATATTAGGGAGAACGAGCTTGTAGGGGTTAGGAAGATCCAACATTCTCAATCTGCGAAGTACTTTCAAATCATTGCTGCATCCCCTCCTTTCCTGACATAGAAATAATAGTGCCGCATTTGCATATTCCATTCCAGTCCTCGCTGCTACCCTCGCGTTTGTGGTGTACACGAAAACCACAGCGGGCTTTGATGTTGCCGTCATCTTTGCGTCGCTTAGCCTCTTCCAGGTAGTTTCCAACTTTATACCAGTAAACCCTCTTACACATCTGTGCTAGCTTCTCCGGCAACCAATGATGTTCCTTCCACGCTCCCTCTCCGCAACAGCTGATGCTCGGAATGCACTTGCACGTCTCACTCTCGTCTTCCATGCTCCAATCATGGATGACGTTTCTTTCACAATCACTCCCGACCAAGAGCACGCCCTGGAAGCTACCGGTGTATCATTTGAATGGGAGACACTTGTAACTCGGGCAACTGATGAAAAACAGCCCACATCCGATGTAAAAGCAGACACCCCTTTCCAAGTCTGTGATATCAATATGCAAGTTGCCCGTGGAAGCCTTGTGGCTATTGTGGGTCGAGTGGGTGCTGGGAAGTCTAGTTTGTTACAAGGGCTAATCGGTGAAATGCGCCACACCGGTGGAAACTTTTCTTTTGGAGGCCGTGTTGCGTACTGCCCTCAAATTGCTTGGATTCAAAACGCTTCGTTGGTATGTTCTCGGATCAATAGCCGCCGAACTTAGTGGATTGACGTCACCATAGAGAGACAATGTCTTGTTCGGACAACCCTTTGATGAAGACCGATATTGGCGTATCATCAGAGACTCCTGTCTGCTTCCTGATCTACAGCTACTTCCCAGCGGAGATATGACCGAGGTATAGTTGATCTATAAAGTAAATCAGATGACCCCTCATCATCCGCAAATCAGATAGGTGAAAAGGGCATAAATCTTAGTGGTGGCCAAAAACAACGAGTGAGTTTTGTAATGAATAAGATAAAACGAACTTGAAAAGAACTCAACATTTCGTCGCAGGTTAATATTGCTCGGGCGCTGTACTATGATGCTGATGTGGTAATTCTTGACGATCCCCTATCAGCTGGTAATAATCTAGTGTCTGGCATTCTTCACCGTCTAACAGTTATTTTGCCAGTCGACGCCCATGTGGGTAAGGCCCTTTTTCACGACGCTATCATTGGCTCTCTCCGAAGCCGAGGAAAAACCGTCATTCTCGTCACACATGCCCTTCACTTCCTTTCTCATTGTGACTACATTTACACACTAGACAGTGGGCGTATCGCTGAGCATGGTACCTATGACCATCTTGTCTCGATGAATGGCGAATTCGCGAGGCTGGATAAGGAATTCGGGGGAGCTGATTCTCAGACCCAGTCCGGCGGTAATATACAGCCTTCGAGAATAGAACTGATGGAGGAGGTGCGAAACATGTCGGGCAAAACCAATCGCAAACCAACAAATAAAATGACGGGAAAACTTATGACGAAAGAGCTCAGAACGACGGGCTCTCTTTCCTGGAATGGTAGGTCCGATTTGTTGATCTCCTTGCTCTGCTGACGGGTTCTTACCAGTTTATTGGACGTACCTGATCGCTGGTCGAGGATATATCATGGGTCCGATACTATTATTAGTCATCTTCTTGATGCAAGGAAGCCAGATCATGAATTCCTATACGCTGGTATGGTGGCAGGCAAAGTTAATTTTTCCTTAACGACATGCTTCGAATTGGCTGGCTGACTTGTTTTATGTCACTAGCTTTTTCAATCGGCCATTCTCTTTCTATCAGGCCCTTTATGCGGGATTGGGGGTATGCCAAGCCTTGTCCACCTTTGCCTTGTATGCCGCATCCCCTTTCTGCAGTCAAATGATCTCACTCTCTGCCTTGTAGGGGTATTGTCGTCGATACCATTTCTTGGTATGTATCTCGAAATCTTCATCGTGACGCAATCCGCAACATTTTCCACGCAAAAATGTCATTCTTCGATACCACAGTAAGAACATTCATCATTGGTGAATTGACTGAAGTTCTAAACAGTTTTAAATAGCCGACGGGCCGCATCTTAAGCATTTTTGGGAAAGATATTGATTGTGAGAGTTTGGCTAAGTATCCGTCACAAATATTTCTCTTAATGATTTCCCTAGCTATTGATAATCAGTTGCCAGGTATGTATAGTGTTTTTATTGTATAAACAAAGCTAAATTCCGCTTAATGCTAGTGTCAATGAGAATGCGTATGTTATAGCCGTACTAACGTGCAGAGCCAATTTTAAACCACTTACAGTTGTTTTAACCCTTTCCAATGTCCTTGGGTCTGTCATCATCATAAGTATCGTCGAACCTTACTTCAGTGAGTCTCATAACTAGCGGGAATATTCTGTGTACGACATTCACTTCACTCTCTAGTCATAGTGGCCGTTGCCATGTCATTTGTGTACCAGTATTTCGCTGCATTTTATCGGGCAAGTGCTAGAGAAGTGAAACGGCTAGGTGAAGCCATTTCCGTCAGTTTTGGCCCTGCCCATATCTAAACTGTTCATAGATTCCATACTCCGATCCGCCTTGTATGCTCACTTCTCCGAGTCCCTCACTGGTAAGCCCCAGTACCCCTTCGTTGGTACTGTGACACTCACGAGAATCTTATAAAAGGTCTCCCCACTATTCGCAGTTATGGCGAGATACCACGTTTTGTGAAGGACAATATGTCATACGTCGACATCGAGAATAGGGCCTTGTTCGTAGTAGTCACAAATCAACGGCAATTATATATGTTTTTCGATATTTCCACTCCAGTCTAACGAGCCCTTATCTTATAGCTGGCTTGCTATTCGTCTGGATTTCTGTGGTGCATGCCTTGTATTTGTTGTCCGTAAACATTTTCTGGGATCCGATTATGCACTCACAGATAATTTAGGTCGCTATATTTGCTGTGGTTGGGATACGAGGTATCAGCCCAGCGCAAGTTGGGCTCGTTCTTACATACACAAGTGTGCCTCCAATTGTTTCGATTGAGAACTATCCTTTTGACTTACGGTATAATCAGCCACTCTAACGCAACTATGTGGGATGTTAACACGACAAACAGCTGAAGTTGAGGTATGTCTTGTTCCTGGTCATGTTATATTTATCTTACCCTTTGGTCTGCAGAATCATATGAACTCCGTCGAAAGGGGTGAGAGGCATATCACCATGAACGATGGTGATACTGACCACATACTTCTCAGTGGTTCACTACAGCCAGAGTGATTACGTTGAACAGGAAGCACCCTATGAGATTCCCAGCCTGAAACCGCCTCATGATTGGCCATCGAGTGGTGACGTAGAATTCCGAGATGTCTCAATGAGCTATCGGCCGGGTCTACCTAACGTACTCAACCAATTGTCGTTACAAATAAATGGCGGCGAAAAGGTAGGGGTAGTCGGAAGAACTGGTGCAGGGAAGTCATCTTTAGCCTTGACCCTTCTGAGGCTTGTGGAGTACTCTGGTACTATCACTATCGACGGGTAAATATCCACTTCGTTATTTGGGCTGCACGATGACTCTAATATTTACAGAGTTGATATCGGCAAGCTCGGACTAAAGGATCTTCGGTCCAAGATATCTATAATACCTCAGGATGTGAGCCTGACCGCCTCTTTGGTACGGTCATCTGCTAATGATTGTTGCAGCCTACCTTGTTCAGCGGTAAGCCTCGAGTATCTCAGATAAACCGGAACACTAACATAATTTTCAGGGACTGTGAGGACGGCGCTTGATCCCTTCTCTGTGTACGATGATACTCGCTTATGGGACGCGCTACGTCGTTCGTATATTGTGGATGGCGAATTTTCAACCCCGAACGACTCTGCAACCGAAATCCCAAGAGGCAGGATCACTCTAGACACTACTATTGAGCCTGATGGTGCTAATTTGAGTGTTGGGGAACGGTCGCTATTGAGCCTTGCCCGGGCACTTGTCAAGGATGCTCGAGTGGTAATTTTGGATGAAGCAACGTAAATATGGTTCACTATGCTTTCATTATAATTCGTTGTGACACTAATAATACACGTAGAGCGTCTGTGGATCTTGAAACAGACAGAAAGATTCAAAACACCATACAAACTCACTTCAACAATCACACTCTCATTTGTATTGCTCGTATGTACAAATCAACTTGCATTTTTTCCTCGATTCAGCTGTCGATATCATAGATCGGTTACGGACAATAATACACTATGATCGTATTCTAGTCCTAGACGAAGGAACGGTCGTAGTAAGTCTACTGTAATCGTGCATTTACTTTGCTGTATTGACTGGATTTTTCAGGAGTTCGATACGCCTTCGAATCTATTTCAACGCACTGAAGGATTTTTCCGTGGACTATGCGATAAAAGTGGCGTCACTTTGGACGATATTGTATCTAAAGAGACCCAGGTCTAGCATCTTGGTCAAGAGCTGGAGGGAGTGTAGACAAGTACAAGGTGTAGATTCATAAACCTCCGCTGCCCGACTCCCTTGAGTACTGAGTAGTAGGTTCCAATTTAATTTAATTCTGAATTAATAAAATTTAAATTGTCGGCATTATCAATGAGCTCCAGGATGCGGTCAGCGATCTCATCATCGCGCGTGCACGGTGAAATATCGTCAACAGTCAGGATGTTGCTGAGTGGAATATTAATGAGTCAATATATAATGATCAATTACACCAGCCAGGAACCTCCAGTGTGCGCGAGGTGTACTGTCCCCGGATTCAGGCCTATGGATCTTAGTGACCAAGTCGCTGTAAACGCACGAGGGATCCAGGGTTCGATCTTTCAGTTTCCCAGACTCAGCACGGTTCCGGAATCCGAAATCCCAGCCGATCCCAAGGTCTACTATGCATCATGTTCTTGGCGAAAAACACACCCTGCAATTTCTCAAGCTTGCCTGTCAATCCCGCGATTGTCATCACCGGTTATTTGCCGCCTGATGTTGGAAGCTTCCAGCCCGACGCAGCCATACTACCATCGCCCTTGGGTAGCTTCTCAAGACAGAGCTTCTTTTGATATCCACACAACTTGACGCGTTTCTTTTATCTCGCGGTGCCGAAACTTGGTTGACATACTAGCATGTTAGCTTGTCAACATTTCTAGCTCATGAATTGTTCCACCACGCGTCTGAAAATCACAACAGCCGTCGTAGCGCCTTGGCATCGCTGGAACGCCTCCAATCTTAGAATCAGGATAGGCTAACCACATCCCGAAAACCCTATACCTTCTCACACTGATTTGTCGTCCCCCGACCGTCGCGATTCTCCTTTTGAATACTTGGGATTCTCGTCCTGCAGGTAGTGGTCGGCTGTGGTGTCGTTTTTTTCTCATCCATATCTTCACTTCTGCAGCTAGATTCGGTGCGCTACCGCGTGGTAGTGGTATCTATTACTCGGTTAAGGTGGCCATAACTCGAAGTTTGCAGGAAGTTTGCATGCCAAGGCTTAGGCTGCCTCAGCACGACCCGCAATATCAGTCTTTTCATAGGCTCGGTCCAGCGACTCATTCAAAACCTATGTCCTGATTTTCGTGATTAGTATGTTCAATTGAGAAAGTTCGTGACGTCGCACCTGACGAACCATGGGTAAGGCATTCGGCGCGTAAAGTGCGCGTGGAAAGTGCCTCATACTCCGTTGTGTGCATCATACTCACACTTAAATAGAGCACTTTAAAAGGCCTGGTGAATGTGTGCTGTAGCTTTGTGCTTTTCGAACAGTATGGTTCTCCTTTCTGTCAACCTCGTGGCACTCGCCCTTCTTCCAACTGCCTTCGCAGCTGGCCGTCTCAGGCAATTCACGTTCAATATTGTAAATGCAAAACTAGCACCCGATGGTTTTCTAAGAGAGTAGGTGATATATTATATTCTTTTGTATCCTAACTGAGAGTGCCTTCAGTACCGTGTCGGTCAATGGCCAATTCCCTGGTCCAGGTTGGTAGTCAAACGCTTTGTATGCGAGAAACTTGTTCAACAATCGTGCACCAGTCGTCGCCGTCAGCAAAGGGGATCATGTACAGGTAAGACCATGTGGAGTTACGTTCAAGTCTTTCTGAATAATAAACCCTTATCAGATCAGGACTAACAACAAATTGACCAATCCTGGCATGCGGCGTAGCACTTCTATTGTATGCTGTTTGAAAATTGGCTTCCATCGGACTGACCACTTTATCTAGCATTGGCATGGTTTTTTCCAAGCACGAACTTCTGGCATGGATGGGCCGTCGTAAGCTTTCGTTTTATGCGAACCCTTATCATGTGCACTAAAGCTTTAGCAGGTTTGTAAATCAGGTGAGTAAAATCAACGAGTGTCAAATAAACGCAATAGGTATATTATCTCGTACCACAGTGTCCAATAGCCCCGTAAGCATTGACCGATCCATGCGGCGACGCCCACCTAATCAACTTACTTCACAGGAATACAACCTTCCTGTGTAATGAATCTCGACCTGAATGATTGTGGCTCGCGTCTGACTCGATATTCATAGATGATTTCGACACCGCTGGCCAGACCGGGAACTTCTGGTAAATCATCTGTCTGAACGATTATCGCCCAAGATACTGACTCAGGACGAAAGGTATCATTCTCATCTCTCCACCCAATACTGTGATGGTTTCCGAGGCGCTTTTCCAGTCTATGGTTGACAGTTTATTCGTTACTTCGCCTGCACTACTAACGAACTACATAGATCCTCTCGATCCTTTGAGGCATCTGTATGATGTTGATGATGGCAAGCCTCTCTCTGCGTACATGTGCACCTATGAACCTCATAGTCTTTTATTTCAGCGAGCACTATCATCACCCTTGCTGACTGGTACTTTAAACGCTCTCCCGTGCTATTCTTCTTTTCACGGAAAAATCTAGGTATCACAACCTTGCCCCAGCGGCACAGAATACGTTCTTCCAGAGTGGTGTAGTCCCGTCAGTACCACAATCCTGATCATTACACTGCTTTTTCATTCCACATTAGCATTCCCGATTCATCCTTGATTAATGGCGTTGGGCGCTACAATGGAGGGCCGCTGGTGCCGTATGCTATTATAAATGTCGTCAAAGGGAAGCGCTACAGGTGAATATCTTTAATCTCGTTACTTATACATAAACTAATCATCGCCTAGGTTCCGCGTTTTCAACTTGGCTTGCCGTCCGTTCTTCACTTTCTCTGTTGACAATCACACCATCGGTACAATCTTTTGGTCCTATTGCACGCGACATTATTGCTGACCAAAATCCAATAGATACAATGGAATTCGATGGCATTGAGCATGATCCTGTTCCAGTGCAAAACTTCGATATTTTCGCGGGTAAGTTTTTCCCTAAAGCTACCTTCGAATCGTTGTCGAATAACGGAACTTTCAGCGCAACGTGTTTCGATCATCCTCAACGCCAACCAGACGGTCGGTAACTACTGGATACGCGCTTTGTAAGTAATGGCTTTTACTCAGGTAGCCTTGTTTTGATGCCACTCCTTTAGCCCAACGGGTGGAAACCCCGCTGGTAATCCCAACTGTAAGTTTGTCCAGAAGCCAAGCCCCAACTCATTTCTTGACTGATCGATGTTATGATAGTCAATCCCGCCCTCTCGCTAGCAATCCTCCGTTACAAGGGCGCGCCTGCTGTGGAGCCCACAACTGTCAACGTCCCTGGCGTGAAGCTCTTCGAAGGTGATATGCATGTAAGCATAGGATAATTGTTATTTTATACTTTATGCTCATATACTTTCGACAAAGCCAATTGCGCAGGAGCACCCCGGCAAGGTATATTTCTATTTCCTATTGTCATATTTGGTTTTGTCTTGAAGGGTCTTTTAGCTTGGAAGTGGTCCTCCAGATGTTGCGATCACCCTCAACATTGCACAGGTTAAAGCTTTTACTTAACACAATGGAGGCATTCAAACTTACAGACCTGTAGCCCAACCCACCGTTCTTCGATATCAATGGCATCTCGTACATTTCACCGCCTTTGCCAGTTTTACTGCAACTCCTCAGCGGTGCGAAGGCGCCTCAGGACCTCTTACCCTCTGTAAGCATCTGGCCGTTGTTGGTGGTCATCTCACAATCTCACAAATATTATAGGAACAAGTACGTTTCATCCTCTCGTTTTGTCAGTAGTGGTGGCGCTGAATAGCTCTCCAAAGGTATTCATTCTGCCGCCCAACAAGCTGATCGAAATCTCCATCCCAGGCACGGGAGGTGAGTAGTATGTCACCAAGATTTGAGATTTCTTACTAATGGTACGGAAAATGGTAAACAGCTCACCCCTTCCATTGTATGTCCCGTTCGTATAAGAATGATCTGTTGTTAACCCCGAAAACAAGTGCATGGTCACGCCTTCGATATTGTTCGCACTGCCAACTCAAATGTAACAAACTATGTCAACCCCCCGAGACGAGATGTTGTAGCCAGTATGTCCCACCACTGGAAAACCATTACCTGCTTATCTTACCATTGCTTCATCCAGTCAACGGTGGAAATGTAACCTTCCGTTTCTTCAGTGTAAGCGTCTGCTCAGCATATCTTTTGCCCATCCTGAAAGCAATGCCCTTAGGATAACCCCGGAGCTTGGTTCCTGCACTGGTGAGCATCATGTGAATTATCTGTACATCTCCGTGTGTTCATAGTATCAGCCACATCGATTGGCACTTGGAGGCTGGGTTAGCTGTTGTGTTCGGCGAGTCTCCAAGTGATAATATTTCTGGCCCAAAGGCCCAGATCACCCCGAAAGACTGGCTGTATGTGACATTTGTTGTTCTCCTCTTGAGCAATTTCTTATTTGGCACGACTAGTAACCTCTGTCCCACTTATGACAAGCTTCGCCCTGAGTTCCAGTGAGTGGTAGATATAGAAGATGCATCGATTCGCCGGGCGTTCCGACGATTGCCACACTCTATGTCCCTTCTCTCTCATGTATTACTGTCTGTAAAGAATCTCTAGGAAAGAATAGGAAACTGTGGCTGCGTTACCACTACGAGAAACATTCCCGTTGTACCCTCTAAACCACTTGGTTAGAGTCAGATAATTGGTTATACATAAGCTGAGGCGTCGATGGGTTATGATCGATTATAATAGTCAATAAAGACCCATGTCTTCGAATCCCCAGTCCTTCAACGTTCCCCTCTTCAAATGGGTACCGCTACCAATACTGACGGTATTCCAGTCGTCAGAGCCGGTCTTATTCAGAATCGTGATGGACGAACAGCCCAATCGAAGTGGGAGAGACTCGTTACTCAGCAGATCACGTATGAGCACAATCATTGGCGCAACATGACCAACGAACATGATTCGCTTGTGTTGTTCTGTCCCTCGTTCTAAGTCAAGTTTAGGGAAAAATTCCGAAGTGAACCTGGCACAGCGGTCGGAAAGATCCTCTAGTGTTTCTCCCTCACGGCGGGGTACGGTGGCTGAAGGCCAGCCTGAATCTACCTCTGGAACAAATGGGCGAACTTCTATAGCTGTAGGGAAGCTAGGGTGCAGAGTTCCGTCAACCTTGACAGTGGAATACCATTCAGAGAGCCCTTTGGATCCCAGAATCAGCCGGACCGTGAAACAGGACGGTAGCACTGTTACCGTGCTCAATGAAGATAGGTAGACCCAGAGCTTGAGCAGTAGGTTGTATGGTCTGAAGGCAACGATCTGTAAATTTGATCAAATTAATAATACGTACAGCAGCCAGTGTAACACAAACAAGAAGGCGACGAGAATATAGCGGTTGGTCTTTCGGAGATCGGTAGCGATTCAAAATAGGTCTTTATTTCTTGTGATTGTTTCTAGAAAAAGTTAAAGGGCTTCTATCAGATAATAGCTTAGTGAGTCACCTCCCCTAGTTCGTTGAGAGGTGGGTCGTTCGGAATTCCAGTGACGCTTTTCCTGATGGTGAATATCAACCTCTGTCTCATAAAAATGCGAACATATATCCAGTATACCAGTCATCAGTATCCCAGTCTAACCTCAAACCTTGCAATGGGAGATGAGTTTCTTGAGGTCTAGCCAGAAAGGAATATACAGCATACCATGCCTCACAAGGTAAATGGTGTCTATCATGGTGGAAAGAATCTTGGTTACAGTTGGGTGGTGTCAGTGATTCAGCCGTACTTTGTAGCCTCACCGCTTCTTTTCGCATGACTCAAAAGGCTTCGGAACCGTTAAGGTTTTACATAAAGAGCGAAGTAGGTGATGATGATTATCATCATATGGCGAGGAACAACAGAGTAGACATCCCAAAAGTGGTCATAAAGTTGGACAAACGATCGAGATCTCATTTCGGCTCCGTCGGTGATGTATCAGACAAACTGGACAAACGACCAGTGACCTTTTACCTACTTTTAATTTTCATGGCAGAGACCGTTGAAGTTGAGAAACCAAAAGTAACTGAATTTTTTTGTAAGAGTTGCGAATGATTTTCATGATTCTTACAGTCTAGCTTTATAGGAAAAGACGAAAGCAAAACAAAGATATCTTAGACGGAAGAAAGAACGCAGAAAACTCAAACCCAAAGTCTCAGGAGTAGTAGGAAACACAGCGCAGACTGAACTCGAGTCAGATGGGGACGTGGAACCAAACGAGTCTGAGGACGAAGAGGCAATACCTTCGGAAAATGAAGCTTCTCCTTCAGTAGTGGTTAAAACGACTTCGGAAAATGGAAACGAGGCAAAAAAACGCCCGAAAAAGCGACAGAAAATATATCAGGAAGAGCCTGAAGATGTAGCGATGGCCATACTGACAGAGGAGCCACCCGTCGAGCCACAAGGGCCATCCGTCGAACCACAGGAACCCAGCTTACCCACAAGGACCCTTCCTTCCTTTCCACTGCCAGCTCTCCCAGATGCGCCCTCCAAGTCTACACTTGCTCTGCAAGGATTGGACCAAGCACTTGCAGATGCAGAGATTGTAGATCCTACCACTCTACTACCCATTCCGGACGGAGAAGACCACCAGGGTACAATGCTCAGCGAAAGGTTAAGGAAACGGCTACACGACCTTGGCATTACAGAACTTTTTGCTGGTATGCCGCGCAACTTCTTGCATATAACTTTGACATCCTGAATGTATCAATCGCACAGTCCAAACACGTCTCCTTCCATTTTTACTCCCGGAAGATCATTTTCAGAGAGCTCTTTACCAACCGTATCAGCCTCCTCGTGATGTCTGCATTTCTGCGCCTACCGGAAGCGGCAAAACCTTAGCATACGCTTTGCCTATAATCGAGGTATCTTCTGGACTCTTTCCACTTGTCGTGGTGCCGTTTTAATTCTCGAAACAGACCTTGTCGACACGAGTCGTGACTCGCCTACGTGCACTGATCATTCTTCCCACTCGTGATCTCGTTACGCAAGTCAGGGAAACTTTTGAAGCCATTGGAAAAGGGCGTGGCCTCCAGGTTCGATTCATGGTTGTCCTTCACAGTGCGTCTAAATTGATTTTTATACAAGATAGGCACGGCGACTGGTCAACAATCTTTCGTTCACGAGCAATCACAATTAATAGCAGACAGGTCATTGGAGTGAGCTGTTTATTATTTTAGACAAGTAATGAAATCTGATAGTTTCAGTTTGAGGGGGGGCTCGAGCAAAGTTGACATACTGATTTGCACACCAGGAAGGCTGATTGACCATTTGAACGGAACGCCTAACTTTTCATTACAGCATCTCCGTTTCCTGGTGCGTTGGGTGTCTTCCTCGAAACACATTGACCATAACTTTGCACAAGGTTATCGACGAAGCAGATCGTTTACTTGCCCAATCTTTCCAGGACTGGTTAGTACAAATTTTGGCAGCCATTCGACCTCCAAGCACACTTCCAGAGCAGAAATTAGGGACGTCTCCTTCAAAGTTACCTGCTGCGGATGCCGTTGCGCCCACGCACCTTCACACTTTATCATATCCCGTTATCCCTACCTTTGTTACAGAACGGAGAGTATCATCTTGTCAAAAGTTGCTGTTTTCTGCAACGCTGACACGGGACCCCGGGAAGATTGCTGCTTTGGAGCTACGAAATCCAAAGTACTTTGTCGTTCAAGAAAGCAGGGAAACGGGTGTCCTTGATGTAGCCATGGAAAAATTCTCAATGCCTGCTACGTTGACTGTGAGTTTCACCCCTCTCCTAGACGTCGCTCACTTTTCAAGTATAGGAACACATGATAGTTTGCGACTCGTCACAAAAGCCACTCATGTTCTTCCATCTCGTATACGCTCATCATGTTACCAACGCACTTGTGTTTACAAAATCAGCGGAATCTACAACCAGGCTTGTGCAGTTGTTTGACTTCTTCGTGAAGGTTAGGGCACAGCGTGCCATGGCTGGTGCGGCCCAGGAGTTTGTTGTTCGCGCGTACTCCAGTGACCTGGCTACAACCGAACGTAAAGCGATCCTGGACAAGTTCAAAGCGAAGGAGATTCAGATGTGCGTCATTTCTGCCATGCTTATCTAAGAACTTTGTTTAAGGAAGTGCATTACACAGACTCATATGTTCCGATCTTATATCTCGGGGTATAGACATAAGCCATGTATCGCATGTCGTGAGTTACGATGTACCTGTCGACATGCGTAAATATGTCCATCGTGTCGGGCGGACAGCACGTGCTGGAAGGTCAGGAGATGCCTGGACCTTGGTCGAAGAACAAGAGGTCAGCAAGCATAGCACTTATCGCAGTCACCTGGTTAATTGAGATCTATGCAGGCACGATATTTCAAGGGTCTTTTGAGAGAGGCAGGGCATTTGGAGAAAGTTAAAAGACTACGGGTGGGCGAGAAGGAACTGTCACCGCTGTTAGCTGACTATGAGGTTGGCACTTTCTTAGTTTTTATCGTTGTTCTTTTTCGTCATTGACCTCCGATTTCCTTCAGGCTGCGTTGGGAATGCTGAAAAATGTCTATCTAAGATAATCCAGGCAACATTAAGTATTTGAGTAGATAGGAGGTAATCTTGAAAACCCCTACTGTATGCAAAAGGGTATCTGCCAAACCCAAAATAAAACAGGGGGTGATGAACTATCCAAGGAGAGCCTTGACATACTTCAGCAGGTCTTTGCCCTGTTAACCACTTTAGCCATGATAGTAGACAGAAGTGATTGCACGTACGCCACGACTTTTCACACCGTCCATCATAGCTTTAACGCCATCGACTTCTGAAGTCTCTTGAGTTGGTGCCTCACCCCTTAACCTCTCAACAAAATCCAGCCCAAGCCTCTGTCTGTGACCCACGCCATACCGCAGTATGACGGTCAGGACTGCCCGCCATCCCTCTAACGCGGAATTTCCGTTTTGGCCGTTCACCTGTGAGGCGGTGGAGTTAAATTTATTATGAGTGTTCGCCGATGTGGTAACACCCAATGCAGAAGGCACAGGTAGTGTGGGAACGACCGTTGAACGAACATAGGGGCAATAGGAACGGTGCTCCTTTAAGAGATCAAACGGTCGCTGCGTAGGGCTCTTTTTCGGCGGCGCGGCAGGGACGGGGGTGGGTAAATTTGGTGACTCGGCCATAGCGTCCATCATAATGCCAGGATCAGCCGATTCAAGAGGACCAGGCGCGTTTGGTGGTTCGGCCGCACTGCTCGGTAATTGGGGTGCAAATGCCCAGAGCCCAACTCGCCGTTGACAAAGGGCGCACTGTAAGAGGGTGGTATGATGTTTGAAATTAACATTAGATGGCACTCGGAATGTAAACAGAGCGTTGGGGACACGTGTAGGCGTCATGGGCGTTCCATATTGAACGGAGGGTACAGAAGACGCCGGCTGTACAGACGACGCGCGGGAATTGGATGGGGAACATGTTGCAAACGGAGTCAACGAAGTACGTGATAGAGATGTTCGGCGAGTTGTTTCTGCAGGAGCGATAGGCGCTAAGCTCCACCCGAACAGTGATGTTAGTATTGCCGTACTGGAGGGTTCTGTCATACTGGTACCCGACATAAATACATCATGGTCATCAGGTTGAGATTGTTGGTTATTCACGTCTGGCTGTGGCGACTGTGAGGGTAGTTCGAAGGTAGACAAGGTAGACAGCAGTGAACTGAGTTGAGTAGATGTCTATCATTACGATGAGTAGTGTACAGCTAACAAAACGGATACAGATAATACCAGGGGGTGTTTGGTTTCTATGTTCTGCAAAATGGAGTCCAAGGCAATGGCATTGGTTTTGATATCTTCCACCATATTCGCTGGTGATTTCAAGGGTATACGATAAATAGTTGCTATAAGAGTATTAGCTGTGGTGTGAAAGATGAACCGATATAGCCAGACGTACGATCACACTGCCTTGCTTTCCAAGGACATCCATCCTTATGCATATCAATGAGCGACGCGCGTTGCTTTTCAAGAAGCGCCTTTGCTGCAGGCGTTTGAATTGACGCCGTACAATTTTATGAAGAGATAAGCTTACCAGCATCCTTACTCATCCCATCTCTGTTGGCAGCGACCCAAGAACTCTTACACAACCCGCATACCAATCGGTCCTTCCCTTCATTCACCCATCCGCATCTGGATGCTGCCACCGCGTCGATGACCGGAGCTTTATTGGCATATGTCGCGAGTTTAAATGTTGATAGACGTAATAAGAATGCAGGCAGAGACGAAGGTCGGTAACCGGCAGTGGGTGGAAGAGGGGGCGCCTTCTTGGTAAAGTGGCTGGAGAACTTGAAAGGAAGTGCTTTCCGAGTGCGGTTGGCAGCGCGAGTTAGAATGGCCGTAAGATGAGGAGTACTTGGTGATGCAGGAAGAGGGGTATCCTGCTTCGTGGAACTGTATATATTTTGGTTAGAAAATAACATTGCGTAACCAGGACATTAACCGACTTGGGTGGCGACTCTTTCGTTTTGATACCATATTTCGCTAGAGTTGAGTACAGAGAGCGTATTGTATGTGATCTTTTGGGTGGAGGAGGTTGAATCTCAGGAGTCCTGACCGCACTGTCGAGATTCCGAAAAGCGTCATCCAGCTTGCGCTATAATTATACGACTTAATGAGTCCGCAACGCACAGGGATTATAGGGCGTACTTTAGTAGTGCGCAGGTTTGAAATAGAGTCTGATTCGATATCGAGTACAGGAGGGCCAGAATGCGACTCGATTGTAGTCAACGAGTCGGAAGCCATTGTGTGTGCATTATGTCAGCATAACCACTCGCCGTCATGGTATCTGCCAGTGCTTTCGAACAATCTACTAGGTATCTAATGATATCCTACGTCTCAACCGTCTCAGGGTCTTGCTCCAAACTTGGCTTGTCTTTGACTATATCTCTTGGTAATTCTGGCAACCGAGGACTAAACGATGGACACTTGTTATACTGGATTGGATTACCTCCGAGTCCTCACTTCAAAGTTGTAACTAAGATGATCAATTACCGTGAATACTAGCACACAATCGAGCTGCTACATGAAGAAGTGAGTTTTAGCCTCTCAGCTTAAGGTAAATCTAACCGTACTCGGGTCCAGGGCGCGGGGTGACTCGGAGAGATGTAGGAGCACCACGCAATACTCACCCAACTTGGGAAATCAACGCTAAACTTCAGCCAGCCACAGTCATATGTTTTCCTTTGTTCTTAAATCAAAACTATGTCAGTAAACATCGTTCACTTCCTCATTTAAGCTGTTTGTTATTAAAGTGTCAACAGTTTCTCAGGCATCGGCGGTTAAAGTTGGCATGGCATGCCTTGTATGTCGTCGGATAATGAATGGCTTGTCATTCTAATTCTCTGTTTAAGCCTTAATTAAGCGTTTCCACATCCTATAGTCCATGACCAAGTTGTGCAGTTTCATTTCTGAGTGACCTCAGCCAGGCAATGCATCACTGTTTGCCATGAATCGCACTGACTTCGAGTTCACAAACTGGACCCGTGTATACGCCATACGTGTTGTCATTGTCGACCCTATCGCGAGTAATTCGCTATCGCTCAGCGCGCAACCCTTGAACCTTGTCCAGCTGCTTATACCCGTAAAGCTTCCTCCGTTTGATGATTGACGCACAAACTCCAACCTCAATCAAAAGAACCATTGTGTCCCACTATTGCGCCATGTCTTGAGGCTTCTCTCCCTTTTATGGCTCCATGTAGGTAGATTTGATGGACACAGGCTCTTGGCCTTTCCTCTTTGCCCCTTGACTTTGCCATCCATGTCGTCTGGAGACGCTGTAGAGAAAAGGGCTTTGGACGAGAAATATGTCGTTGAGGTTGCTTCTACTGAGAGCCTTCCTTCTTACGAAGAAGCGGCTGTAACGACTGGCGCGCCAATAGAGAAGATAAGTCCTCTTGGGTATCATGTGGACTCCCTAACCGTCGTCTTCTTGGTAATTATTCAATGGCCTACACTCCGCCAACGGTGAGTTGACCTATTTGTCTCACAGAACGTCAGCAAGATGATTGGCACCGGTGTATTTTCCACTCGTATGTAACCCTATAAAATGTTCCACTTGTAGACTCAATTGTCTCGCCAGCTGGATCTATCCTTGTTGGCGTAGGCTCCGTGGGCTTGAGTCTTATCTTCTGGGTTATTGGATACGCTTTTGCTGGGGGTAAGGAGCCACCGTGCCGCTGATCGGTCTTTAATACTATCCCAATATTACAGCATCGCTCGCGGTTTACCTCGAGTATGCGTCGTACTTCCCACATCGTTCTGGCGCTGAAGTCGCTTATCTTGAAAAGGCAATACTACTCCGTGCTCATCGTTACCTATATCGGTCACTCACTAGAACTGTAGGCTTACCCGAGGCCCAGATTTCTGTTGCCAACGACATTCGCAGTCCAGTCTGTTCTACTGTCGTTCAGCAGCAGCAACGCCATAGGTATGGTGTGTTAACTTGTCGTAATTTTTGTGTGTTCAACCCTTTGGGACAGTCCTTGCAAAATACCTTCTCGTCGCTGGAGGTGGAGAAACGTCTACTTGGAATGTTCGTGGATTGGCTGTCGGAGCATTTACGTTCATTGTCATCAGTGCGTGAACGTTGTCATAACATGCCCTACAACAGATGCCTAACTCTCTGAATTATAGTTTGTATTGCAAGTACTAAGTGGTCCCTCCGCCTTTCGAATGCCATTGGGACCGTCAAAGTCATAACCCTTGTATTGTATGTTGACCATGCAACTTCTTGCATGTGAAGCTCATTACTTCTACAGCATCGCTATTACTGGATTAGTCGTGCTTGGTGGCCATACAAGAGTGGAGGACCCACATGTGAACTTCAGAAATTCCTTCGCTGGTACTACCTCCAATGGCAATGGTCTGGCCACTGCCTTAGTCAAAGTGAACTTTGCCTATGCCGGATTTGAGGTGCGTGCGACTTAGAGACACAATGCCCCAACACTAATGACGTTCACCACTTTAGAATGCCTTTAATGTGCTGAACGAAGTCCGAGTAAGTCATAACTACAAAAGGAAATCTAGCTATACATAAGCCTAATATTTCTTCACAGAATCCAGTCCGCACCATGAAGCGATACGCGCCACTATCACTTACTGTGGTGTTTATCTTATATTTCTTTGCAAATATTGCATATTTTGCAGCGAGTAAGCCCCACAAACTTAACTTCCACTGACGTTGATTAACACTACGTATGCAGTTCCTAAGGAGCAGATCCGTACCTCTAAAGAACTTACCGCAAGTCTCTTCTTCAATGCAGTTTTTGGTAATTCCAAAGCTGTCACTGCTCTCAGTGCGCTCGTCGCCATTAGTAGCTTCGGCAATTTGTTGTCTGTCATCATTGGTTCTTCAAGAATCATCCGAGAATGTGGCAGGCAGGGTGTCCTTCCATTTCCGCGTTTCTGGGCCTCTACCAAGCCGTTCAATACCCCTTTTGGTCCGTATCTTCTGAAGTGGTTGCTTACGGTCATAGTTATCATTGCCCCACCCGCTGGTGATGCATTCAATTTTAGTAAGAAAATTTTTGGCAAATTCTTATTCTGGCTACTAATGTGCACTCAGTCGTTGATTTGCAGTCATACCCTGCGAACGTATTCAGCTTTTTGATGACGTTTGGTCTTTTCTTTGTGCGAAAACGACGAGCTAGTATCGGTGCACCTCCAACGGAATTTCGTGCATGGAATATAGTGCTTATTTTCTCTATTGCGGTCAACATCTATCTCCTTGTACTTCCATGGATCCCACCCCAGGGTGGAATAAACGGTGGTGATGTCAGCTTCTTTTATGCCACATATTGCGTTGTGGGCATTGGCATGTACGTCCAAATAAGTCTACAAGTAAAACTGTCTAATCGTTGTCGTTGCTGTAGCCTTCTTATTTCTGGCTTTGCATACCTACTCTGGATTGAGATCTTGCCTAAATTCAATGGCTATGCACTCCGCCAATCGACCGAGAAACTGGACGATGGCGCTGTCACGAATCAGCTAGTCAAAGTGCCACTCGCCGAAGTGGAGGAATGGGATGCCACACACAATGATCATGGAGAAATAATTGAGAGAAAGGAGGAACCTGTAGGGACGCCCTAATTTGGATATATGCTTTTTATGACTATTACTTTTCTATCACAACCATGGGTGTATTCCTGGCATTCCTGCAGCCTCCTGTAACTAGCGGGTTTGGTATTAGTTCTGCGTGGTGTTCGTGAACCTGTAAGGAGCGGTCACTCTCACTTCTCCAACTTGAGCATAGCAGCAGCGGACTCCGAGAGCGGAGGCTAGCGTCTCCAACGGAATAATCATTTTATTGTTTAACTGAGTCTGGCAACTGTTACGTTGACAAGCTGAGCTCCCTCATGACCAAGCAGAACCACCAAGTTTCTTGAACTGTGTGCAACCACTGACTCTAGGCCCTCATCCTTTGCCAACAGTTGCCAACGCTGTTCTAGGCCGTGTAAAAAAGCGCATGCTAATATCATTGTCCCCATAACACTTGGCAAGTGAACAACGGTTTGGTACATGATCGAACACTGTGAACGAACCAAGTTGTTGCCAAGATCTATCGCCCAGGAGGCTTGGGTAGAAAATTTCCTAGGACCCAAGTTGTCGCCAAGCCACCAGAACCTGTAACTAGCCGTATACGGGCCGCCGTCACGGTGTAGTAGGTACTACGAGTGAAGAACCGTTTTTCCACGACTCGACGGTTTGGCAGAGAACAAATATATAGACACTATACAGACATCCCGTTTCTATTGCGGGAAATGCCCGTCCCCACTAGTACCAGTCATGAAAGAATCTTATCAGTGAGTGCTAATGAGCATTGAGTACTTGAGTTGTCGACTGTATCGTGAGCGTACTGTCCAAATCGGGCCTCAGGGTTCCAAAGTCTAAATTTGCTTTCTATTATTATTATTATTATTATATGAGTAATATTAAATTACTGACCGGCTTTCGTGTGCGCATGGTCGGCCTTATGCTACCCTGTTTACAGCCTTTCCATTTACATTGGTAACAAGAGTGCCTCTCTATGCCCAGTTTCACGAAACAAGAATGACATGTGCCCTCCGTTCTGTTGGAATACCAAGACTAGGCACGTCCAAGTTCGCTTCCCGTGCTTATGTAATCCGTCGTCGCGACGATGCGTACTCATTGAATACGCCGCCGTCTATATATTCCTGCATTCTCGTGGCGTATTCCGCCAGACTCTTACCTTGTATTTAATCTTATACTCCATGCACCATAATCTAGCTTTTGTAGGCATTTGCTACCCTGCCGGATCTCTCTATGCTTCCATGTTGGAAACGGGATCGTTCTCGGTCAATCAGTACATTAGGCTTGTATTTACATGTGTTTACTTTAGATGATCTTGACCCGAAACCACCACCATCTCCGTGCTTGTCGTCCCCTGAGAGCTCGTGCACAACATTCCATTATGCACCACAGTAGGATTCAGTTATATATCTGTACTTTACCAATGTCTTCCCTCAGTTGTTTGACCACTCAAGTGTGCAAACCACTGAGTATTACTATTCTAGCTAATTTAACACATTCCACTGTAAGTCTGTAATGCCAGCAAACAAGACACGAAAACAGAGGTTATATATCTCTGTCGTCCTTTCCTTTTCTGTCAATAGACACGTGATATATATATTTTGGTATGACTACGGGAGACTAAGGAAAACGCAGATGATAAACAGGCAACCTTCCTACCATTTAACCCGTATTTCTGCGACACCTGTTACTAGCTTCCCGGCTACATCCTGTATTTGACCTCACCTGCAGTCACACCGAAGGTGGGAGAGGCCTTTTCTAAGCAACCACCATCTCACAAAAAAGTTTACTGTCCAGTGTCGGGGTGCCGCTTTAGGCAACAGCCGGAGCGAAGCGATGGCATTTCTTGTCATCCTTTAAGGAAACGGCTGGTATTAAATCATGCTCAGTTGCCATGTCACCATAAAATGAAAGTGTGAATGCTATTAAGTATATACGAAAAGTCTGTGTGTCTAAAGTTAAGTCCTTGTGGGTACTATGTGGGTGGGTGCTACATGTGAGGTGTGTATACGGCATGTTATAGTCTCTTCTCATCTGTGTATACGTATTATTTTGACATCATTGGCAGTATCGAAGATTATGTAGTAGCCATGATTCGTTAAACAGTATGGAACCAATCTAAGACAGCTCGACATGCGAGTAAAACATAGGTATTGAGGAGATCCAAGGCGGGCGAGCAAAGATGGTGCTGTGACCGTCTGCTATCCCCCCAAGGGCCTCCTGTTTCATGAAAGGTGTTGGTTGCCTGCCCCATATTTTTTATAAACAGGATCGTCATGTGAGGTATCAGGATGAAGTTGGAGTTTGCCCTCCCATAGAGCAGCAGATGACTTGGACGGATCTGAGCCTGCGGGATCGGATAACGATCCTGGCCGCGTTGTGTTCTGGCCAGTCGCGACCGTACCGACGATAAGGCTAGGCACCATAGCCATTAAAGAAGAACTAAACAAGATAAATAAAGTATGTCAGTAAAAATATAAGGCTGTTATACGCGTTGCAAGCACATACACTGGGTTCTCTATCGACTGCTCGTGATTGGTACGCGTTAGACGACTCTTAACAACGAAAGAGGAGGATCGCAGACGTCCACCGCGGAGGTTGGCGAATGTTCCAAGATTATCACGGACTAACGCGACGGCGCCACTCCAGGCTTCGGCTTCAGGACTGTTGGTAGGGAGAGACTCAGGCCGTCCAAGGAGCCCGACTTTACGGAAGAGTTTATCGAACGGTTCATTTGGCAAAAGGCGGATCAGAGCACCCAGAGGCATAGACACGAAACCGAGGGCGAGTGAAATGCCCCACTCACGACCACCAATTCTGGTCACCTGAAACGCGTCCCTCGCGACGAAAACGACGAGAGTCTGAATGCCGACCTCTATTCACAAGGAATATCAGTGATTGAGACCAAAGGTGTAACGAGTAGGACTGACCAATGAGGGTAACCACAATGAAATACCTATTCCTCAACACACCCTCAAAAACGTTTAACTTCTTGTCCAGACGCCGGCAGTTGACCGAATTAAAGATCTGAGCAAAGACAAAGGCATTGAAGACCAGAGTCTGGACGATGAGCTTTGTATGTTTGTCAGCCAGACGATCGCCAGTGAGCTTCAAACCTAAGATTCGGAGTCCCAAGAAATGGAAAATAAGAGTGATGATGATCTGGTAAATGGACTGAATGAAAATTTGCTTGTACATATTGGTAGTGAAAAGAGGAGCTGATTTCTTGTCTGGCTTGCGGTCGAGCAGTGCCTCCGATGCAGGGTCTGTGGCCAGAGCCAGAGCCGCGAAGGTGTCCATGATGATATTGATCCAAAGTAGCTGAACGGCCGAGAGCACCGAGGTCTCCTCTGTACTAGCCACCGCCGACACAAAGGTAATGATGACTGCCGTGATATTCGTCGAGATCTGGAACTGTAAAAATTTTCGAACGGCATCGTTGACGCAACGGCCCCACATGATAGCTTTGACGATCGAAGAGAAGTTGTCGTCCATTAAGATGATATCTGATGCCTCCTTGGCCACCTCGGTGCCTGCAATGCCCATAGAGAACCCGACATTGGCGGTCTTGAGCGCTGGCCCATCGTTAGTCCCGTCACCAGTCACGCCTACAATTTCGCCAATGGACTTCAGAGTCTCGACTAGAATTTTCTTGTCTTCAGGCGAGGAGCGTGCTAGAACCTGGAGGCGGGGCACGATCTCGCGACGCTCATACGTACTAAGCTTACGGAACACTGGCCCTTCCATGATGATACCACCAGCAGAGAAGATGCCACATTGGATAGCAATAGAACGCGCGGTAAGAACATTGTCACCTGTGCACATCTTGACAGTAACGCCAGCACGGATGCAGTTAGTAACTGCATCGCGCACACTATCCCGAAGCGGGTCTTCGATTCCAGTTATACCGATGAGTGTAAGGTCTTGCGCCAATTCATCGAATGGCACCTGTTCAAAAACCTCAGACACTGGGAAAAGAACAGAAACATTATTAATACACACTTCGTTCTCTTCGTCTTTACTCATATCCTGTGGGGGCCAACTATCAAAATCTCTGTAGCAAAGTGCAATGGTTCGCAATGTCTGATTTGCATAGAAAATAATTGTCCTGCTGATGTTCTGCTTCTCCAAGTCACCAATCGGCTTCGTCTCAACCCTGCGGCCCTCACTACCACTTTCCATTGCCGTTGGTGGTTGGACAATGACATGGCTGCAGCACTTCTTCGACAAAATTTCTGACGCACCCTTCAAATATAGCCTATATCCACCGTTGGGAAGCTCCACAACCACACCCATGGCTTTGCGTTCGCTCGAGAATGGTATCATCTGGATGACCTTGGCAGCATCCCTCGTTTCCTTGAAGCTCTTCCAACCCAACTCTTTTGCAAACTTCAGAAGGGCTGTCTCTGTCTTGCTCCCTACAAACACAAGGTCCTTACTCTCTGGATCATTGTCCTCGAACGCCGTTGAGTTGACTGAAATTGCTTCGTTCAAGAGCTCGCGTAAAGCAGGATATAGAATGGTGTTCAGGTCAGATTGGTCGATGGAGAAGTCACCGTGGTTTTTACGGGGGGTTCCTGGCGCTTCGAGGCGGTCAGAATCCTCTTCATCCCGCCCATCGGCATTGGTACGCGCTGCATTCTCTTTAAGCTGCCTGACAAATTTGGCGTGAACTCCAACAGATCCGGCAACAACAGTCATCTCGTTCTGAGTAAGAGTGCCAGTTTTGTCTGTACAGACAACTGAGGCATTTGCCATCGATTCACAAGACCCAAGTACGCGCACAAGAAGCTTCTCGTAGGTCATCCGTTTGGTGGCAAAAGCGAGAGCAAGTGTAACAGCCAGCGGTAAACCTGAAAATGGAAAATACTGTTAGGAAAAGTGTTGTTCGAGTGGTCACGAAGACGAACCTTCAGGAACGGCAACAACAATAAGAGTAACAGCAATGATGAGAATATTCACGAAAGCAATGCCTTTCTGATTGGACGTGCGTTCAGGCTCACCAGTACCCAGCTGGACAAAGAAGCGAATCATAAGAGCAATAAACAGAATAAGGCCGGCCGCAGATCCAAGTTTGGCAATGAGCTCTGCTAAGTCATTCAATTTACTTTGCAGGGGTGTTATTTCGGAGGTAGTACGAAGTGCTGTAACAAAGCGGAAATGGAATGAGTGCTATGACGGCAATCACCAGAAGAGAACTAACCCATCATTATTCGGCCGTTGAACGACTTGGTGCCAACAGCAACAACGACATAGCGACCAACTCCTTCGAGAACCTTGCTGCCCGAAACGATGAAACAATCCGTATGATTGGCTTCTTTGCCATCTGAAAATAAGTTTCAGTATCGGGCGTAGAAAGATGGCATTTAAAGTAAAAAAAAGGAACTCTCACAAAGGAGAAGACCGGTGGGAGGAGGGGCAAGCAAAAACTACGCACCCTCGCTTCGTTCCTTGAACGCCATACATTCTTCGTATGGAACCTTTCGGATGGCATCGGACTCGCCCGTGGCGCCTGATTCGTCACATCGAACATTGTGTCCCGAAAGAAAGATTCCATCACATGGCACGATTTCACCCGGTTCGAGAAGGGCGATATCACCCACAACAACTTCCTATAAAAACACGTGTTTCAGTAAAAAAAGAAAATCATAGGACAATACAAGTTAGAAATAGCAACAGACAAAACGCATACCTTGATATCAATAACACATTCCAAGCCGTTGCGAATCACTTTGACACCTCGCTCATCCTTCTTTTCGTTGAGAGCTTTGAATTGCCGCTCTTTCTGCCAATCGTTAATGGATCCAACAACAACCTATCCAATGAAAATGGAAACAATTAAGGCATTTGGTCGAGTTCGAAACACTAAGAGAAGAAAATAACACGCACAACAATAGCCACTGCAACCATGATGGCAACACCTTCGACCCAGTCCACTGGTGGATCACCCTCTGGACGCGGTGTTCCAAAGTCCTGAAACAAACCAAGGGCGAACGCAACAACAGCGGCTACAGAGAGTAACAAAAGCACCTTGTCTTGAAGTGCCATCCACATCAACTTAAGGAGGGACTTTGATTTTCGCGTAGGGAGAATATTTGGCCCATATACTCTCCTTCTTTCGTCCACCGACGCGTCCAATACCTCTGCGCTCGGTTCAGGAATCCCACGCGACTCATCCTCACCTCTATCATGTACCTGTCCAACTATAAGGTTCCCGTTCTCTCCACCTGTTGGGTTTGTCACAGGTCTCTGGGGTTGCTCATTCATAGCACCCTTCCCCTTTCCACTTTTTTTGGCCACCTTGGCCAGATCCTTCAGTTCCTGCTCCTTCTTAGCGAAATGCTCCACGGCGCCAGAGTCGACTGCCAACGCAGCCTGAGATAGACCTGTGTCCGCGTTTGTGCCCAGTCCTCTAAGAATGCCCTTAGTTCCACCAAAACTTGTCAGGGATTCGAGCGATTTGGGGTCAAGCATGAACGCGAGCTCAAATGGCGCGTAAGAGAATGGCGCGGGGTTACAATCGCGGTCTTGTTCTAGTGGCTCGGGTCTCGCTCTCTGCGTTCCTCTGTCTCTTGACGCGTGGTCGGCTACCATCGTCGTGGTGGGAGAATCCATACTTCGCTTATGACCCAAGTCGGAATGGTCGCGTGAAGAGCTCTGTGGACCTTCGTCGTGTACTGTAGATACGGAGTTAAATGTGGCATTGCTAGGCTTCCGAGAGTGTCCAAACTTCGCATCTGGCTCATTGAACCGCAGATCTTTCGAAGTCGACCAGTGTACGTTCTTTGAGTCTACCGAACCAACTGACGAGTGGAATGAGCTCGTAGGAGATGGTGGGGGAATATTTAGAGAGGAACTATCATCCCCATTGTCTGTGATAGTTGTTACAATGGGAGAACGCGGTGGATGGGGAGATAGCAGAGAGGCATTCGTCCGCAGAGTAGGATGTGTTTGGACATTGGCGGAGCTGTCTTCAACAATCGTAATTTGTGGGACATCGAGGGGCATTGCGTGGTTGACAGCGCCTTTTCCGCTGAGCACCGTGTTATAGTACACAAAAATACCTTATTTGGGAAAGGCTGTGAAGGATCACCAAATATATTATATAAGCAAATGTGTCTAAAAATGGAATTTGAACCAGGCCAGGTCACATATGATGGATACGTAAAACCAGCGTTAAACATATAATAGTACTAGTATAGTAACACAGACCCTTGGGTCGGCGTCTAGTCGTCGGAGCTTGTCGGAGTTTAAACACAATAGATCCACACCCACCCACAACCCACCATCGTCTCCTCTGAGTCGTCATACCCTCAACTGCGCTCCACGCTGTACTCCCTTCATGTCGATCAATTCCGACTGGACAATCTCCACATCGCCAAGAGCAAGAGTACTACCTAAGTTGGAACATAAGTCAAAACCGAAATGTCAGCAATTGGACGCAGCCTAGCAAGCTATCCATATTCATGCGCACCCCATAATCACCGACCCTGTGCATAGTCGAAAGTACGGACTTGGAGGTCATCCCGGCCAATTCTCACATCCCTCACAGCATTATGGAGTCTCAGTCAGCACTGTCGGGCTCATGACTGGCCCGGGAATGGGGCCCCGAGAATGGAGTGGTATTCACAATACACTTGCGCCTGCGCACACAGCCTTGATCGATCTCCTAATAAATTTGCACGTACGCGCGTCATTCGGCGAGGATGTCATAACCGCAAAAACTCACTCTGCCATTCCGTCTATGGACTTTCATCTCTCATGACCGGTCTGTAATAGCCGATCAGCCGCTACGCCTCACCGCAGTCGCGTTTTTTAAAGCACACGTCTCCCAGCTCCTGGTATTCGCCCTGTACGTGTAGTGAATGAATTTGCGGTGCCCAAACCATGCACTTTTGTTCCGACGAGCCCTTCAAATTGACATTGACACGACCTTGACACGCGTTTTCACCTTGGCAATGTACATATTCAGAGGTTCATTGAACACTAGATATTGTATGATATTATATATAGTCTGAAACATGCAAAACGTGTTCAAGTTGTGTTGATGTGTTAAAATGAGTGTGGCGTCGTCAAAGAGCCGAACAACAAATAAACAAACACTTGAACACTAAACGCATCCGAGTCAGCTTTTCTCAAAAATGCTACATCGCTTGTGCGTGGGCCATCGCACTCAAAGTCCACAGGAGCCGTGAAAGTAGCCTCTGTAGGACATGACTGTGACGAAACGATGCGACCTGGCTTGTTTTAACTCATATAAAGAAAATTGTTACCACGCCTTCAAGTTCGGTGAGCCGCATTCCTAGGAACACTTCCCATATATCCCTGCCTGTTAACACGATGATAAACCTATCTATGGCGTGCGACGAGGATGCCTTTTCTATGATGCCAAGCACAGCAAAAACATAGGACATGCCTTCAACCTTCTTTATATGGCCATGACTCAATCCGGGCGGTAAGCCCTTTACGTAGCAGAGTCTTACCGTAAAGCTTGGACTGAATTTGAACCGTGCCAAGGCATACGACTAAACTCAACGTGGTGGATACTCCATGCATGCCAAGAACGAAGCGCCTCTCCTTGATATCAGGATATAGAGCTTGGCCCTGCGTAGTCACTAAAGCTGCTCAATAGGTCTGGGGTGTAGCAAGCTCAGTGTCTTAGGCACCTCCATTCGGTTGAATGGATGTAGCGGTTCTAGAGCAACCGTTCTTATAAGGGCGCGGGGTTACACTTTGACTCGTACGTGGCTACATTACTGCATTCACCCAACTCAGGTTCCAGCTCCTTCCGCAGCAGGGGTGGAGTGAAGGTATCCAAATAGGGTTTACTTAAGTCCTCCACTATACATTTATTTTACAGCACTGGAAGCAGTGTGAAGCCTGGTTGTCTTGAGCTGTCGTGACTCGCACGTTCGTTCTCCGGTCTAATGTCTCAAAAATTTCGGTAGATATTTTTGGGTCTACCACAATAGCAAGACAAGCCACTCATTGTCTTAATATTTATAGGGTGGGCCCACTCAACACCGTTTTTGTAAAACCACCTAATATAGGACCCAGTTGTTAAACGATTCAACCCGCATCGAATGAAAAGTAACTACGGGCCGTGCCACCCTGGTAGAATGTTTTGACGGCGCCAGTGGTTCGATAATCTTCCATTACTCGAGTTTGGTTCGAATCCATGGTGTTATATGGCTTGGAACAGGGTTAACATAGGTATTCGCCGCTCTCGACCCCCTAGATCAACCTGTCTGATCTTGCTGTAACATCCTAGGCTGGCCTCGCACGTTCTCTGACCGCTGTTTGTTACAGCTAGCCAGTCATGATGGCTGTCGTCTTATAAACGGCATTAGAACTACCATTCGAGTCAGTGTTGTACTCTCTGCTGCGATTGAGGCTTGAAGTCATAACTCATAGCAGCCTTTGAAACAATCTTATCATGTTGCAGTGTTCGAGTAGGTGATTTGGGTCACAAAGAATATCTTGGGGCCGAATTAGCTCAGGCGAACAAACATGAGGTCCGATCTTTCTGTGGTGGGGTTCTAATTGTGGACTTTGGACACTTCCTTACACAGCTTTATAGGAAATCTTTCAGCCAGAACATTACCCCTAGACAAACCACTTTTTTCCATCGACCCTTTCGCGCTGTTCACGGAGTCTTCCCTGTCAATGTGGTCAATGTGAAGAAGCAGGCGTCTCTTTTTTTCACCCCGTGGTGCAGCTTAAGGCACATCTATGCTACCTCACACCTTCAAACATTACGGCCCATCCCATATTATACTTATCACTCCCAATCCTCTGCACTCCCCCTCTACCCCTCACCCTCCTCTCCGTCTAACGAGAATTATCTTCACCACAGTGGTTTTCTGGTCCATTTCGGCCGCCTCAGCCCTAATCCTTAAAGATCTTCCGTCCATTTTTAAAGTCCATCAGAGAATGAAAAAAATTTTGGTTTTGCCTAATTTTATGTCCGTATTGCCACTGACATCGATTCAATTTTCACCGGCCCGAGCGTCACTCTTGTATGCTTAAAACGTGCCCTTGAAACCATGTAGCCAAACGAATATGTATCCGAGTTGTCCTCCGGCATAAACGCTTGTAGACAATCCCATGCCTAGTCTAACTTCGTTACGCCGGGGCTTTGGAGGGATCATTGCGGGCCATCTGGCTATCATTGTTCTCCGACTTTCGGTATGGTATGGAAGAACTCTATGTTACACTGTACATGTTCGCGATCTCACTATTTCCGAGGACTAGGTAGTTCTATCGTTGGTCCCTGACCTCATGCATAAACATGACGTGTGAATTGTTCTCACCTCGAAAGTATTGCTCTACTATGATGACTTGCTTCGCGATACGAAAGTAGCAATTTATTCAAACTTCATCCTCTGGCGTCGACGTTCAATCGGTCCTGGATCCCTCCTCCTCTCGAAGCTTGAAGTACAAGGTTCTGACTCGTAAACTTTAGGAATGCTTCACTGCCAAGACCACTGCTTCACAGCAGTTCACAGCATATTGCTTATTATGGAAAACGGTCATGTGCTAGTCCTAACCTTATCAATCAACCACTCACTTCGGCGTTTTTAATGTGTTCGTCCACTTAAGGAATTTGATTCACCACAAAACTCTAAAGGACCATTTTTATTCAGCGCGGTTTTTGTATGGAGGGTAATTGAATAGTTATTCAATAGATTCTGAATCCTAAACATCTAGATAATTACTGAAGCTGTCAATTCAGAAGTGATTCGACAATTGAATTTCGTATTGATTCGGCCATGCCGAGTTGTTGCAAAAACCAATTCAGCTTTGAACGCTAGAAAACGTGAGGTAAGTATCCACCACTGCAATAAAATATTGAAGAATGATTATGGGAAAGTGTAGTCAATATGCACCACAGTCTCAAGAATCAGAGAGACTAAATCATGATTCATGACGTTGAAGCGCCCCTGGGTCCTTCGACGGCCGCGATTCGAAGAATCATCTACGAATCCTGATTTTTAGACCCTTTGGATTCGTCCCGAATCAAATCCGAATCGCTACCACACGTACAACTTTCTGCTCTATTTGATCACCACTATCATAGGCATCATAGCCCGCACAATGCATCCCTGAGGCTGAGGTTGTTTCATGTGATGTTCAGCTGCACAGTCCTTACCACATCACGGTTTCCAAGGGCCGACGATTAGTGCACATCTCCTAGTTTCGGTAAATCACTGCCACATAGTGTGATGTTCAAGTACATCTTACTTCTTTACAGGATTCTGGCGGACCTGACGGGCCCTGTGCCCAGTACTGGTTTATCCATTAAGTTAATGCACTTCCAGAAGTTTTACAACGCCATCATAGATATATATCCGCCATGAGTCATTGAGCCAGATTATCTAACAAGCCTGATATTAGAATTGCTGCGATTTGCAGCCGCGGTGTTAAGTTAGAGGTTTGTGTTTACCTCGTGTGATTAATTAAGCTTGAAATGTTTCATGCCGACGGTCATGGAGTTCCTATAACGTTCCATTTCACGAGCTGAGAATTTCAAGAACCCCAATCGAAGATGCCTGATTTTTGACAGTGATGAGCGCCTAGGCCCTAAGCCAGTGGCGCCCATGTAGACTCCAGTGGGAACAGAAATACTGTCGCTATGCTTCGTATTACTACTATCGAGCAATGCAGTAAATAGCCGCGCGCATCAGTAGTTCTGTCAACCAACATATGTCATTATCCATTGAAGCATACGAAAAATCACTGGAACATTGGGGCTGGTGGCCCATGTCCTACTAGTAGCACCTCCCCGCCGGGCCCAATCGAATATCCGAACTGCCTATAACTCAGAGCCAATTTCATACAGATGCTCGGACGTTTTGGATAGATGACAAGGGAAGTCAGCCTCCACCAAGTCCCCCATTAGCTACCGAGGTGGTAAAAGTTCAGGTGAAAGACGAGCATCCTACTCGTACACCTTGAGTGATGGTATCTGATCGACAACTTAGCATACATGGGCAATTGCAAAGTTGCTTGCCAGGCTATGTCACCATTAGCCTGCCCTGGAAAGATGCCGTCCGAGTCATCAGTTATTCCCCTTGTTATTGACAAGATCCTACTATTGATGGTGTAGTCGACTCCCTTTTTGAGTTACTGCGATGCGCAGTTTCAACGATGGTTCGAATACTATTAGAAGCAATTACTATTACTGTTATCTTATATGGCGTTTTTGTCAGCAACTCAAAATAAATCTTAGTTATACTCATCTGTTATCTAGATGATCCTAACAGCACTACCAGACGTGGGCGTAAACTTGGCGCAAATCTACACTGGCGATCTTGAAGTAATTGAGAAGTATGTATCCTTCAGAACTGCCTCTGATCACGAGGGGTGAAGTGAAACATAACATAGTTCCCAGTGCGGAGAATAATATCCATCGAAGCTGCGACAGTGTGCAGCCCTGTGCAGCCATTGTCTCACAATACGCCAATCGACTGTAGAATGAGTCGCGCCAAATTAAACCCGTCCTCGTGTTATTGACATGTGAACGTCCGCCTTTACGCGTGTTTTCTGACTTACTTTATAGACGCCGGCAGCGATGGGTGCACCATGCAACACAAAAATTGAGTACTAGTATAACTTGTGAGTCTGGACAACTGCTAAACTCCGCGGGCGCATCGTTGCCTACGTACCTGACAAAGCAATATCGACGTGGTTACAAGGATGCATAGGTTTTGAATTGCTGCTATGCAGAGTGAAGGTTCTTTTTAAGTTGTTACGGCTTCACATGCAGTCTATAAGCCAATACTTCTTACCCCCCAGGCCGTTCCCATGGTCAACCTAGAATGTGACATCTATATAACCAAGCCGATATTTTATGTTTGCATATAATGGCTTACTTGGACTTGGGATGACCTGTTGCTACCTGTACTCGGTGTCGCATGACTCGCACCTGTTCGTACCCCGCATGAGGCGCCGCCGAGACCCTCGTGGCACTGGGACGTCAGAGTTGAGTCACATTAGCTGCGCTCATCGGCACCACGACGCCAATGATAAGTTCATGAGAATATCAGGTGGGAGGGGCGGCTATCATTGCTAGCAAATTACCCTACTCCCTACTGTGGTTTCACATGAATCATTGGCATGGTGCTCTGTATGGCCTTTGGGGGTATTCTGTAAGGTTCTCGTGATTGTTGAACATATCCATAGATTCCATCTTGTCCTATCATTGATCATCTTATCTGCACCGCAGTTCGATGAAATGAGATACCAAAAGAACTTTGGCACGAACCATCTGTCGCTATTTATCCGGGGTTGCATGTTTTCGACGTGCCCACGAGGAGAGTCCCCTGAAGGATAGCTGTACACCTACCTGATTGCCAGTTTTTGTGAGGCAATGTATATAGCTTTCCAAGGTGCTGTGACACTGGAAAGAACTTGAACGGCGGCAAGCGGACCATTCAATAACGATTGGATGCAATCCTTGAAGCAAAAGAGCTACAGGACGTGGAATACATTGGAATAGACTTACCAAGCTAGAAGGAGGGGGATAAATGCATAAGAGAACTGCATGGAGTAGTACAGCTTTTCCTTGGTCCTTAGCGCACATGTTTTTCAAGTGTTCTTCAGTCTGATGGCAGGTGACTTCGGAAGAAGATGAAAATATGGGTATGTCGGATGCTGTATGCTTTTACAAGATGTGAGTAGACGTAGATTCGAACCCGAAGAATGTTCGCGGCCCGTCCATGGTTATCGCGATTTGCGACTGACATATTCACATTTGTCTGATTTGGCGGTTGGTCCGTAGCTCCTGAAAAGAGCAATGAAAACAATATCGAGGCCGACGAGTTCTGTGGCTGCTGTGAAGTATGGGTTAGCTGATGAAAGATATAACACACACGACGAACGATGAGAGGCTGTCGCGTCGTTCAACGACGTTGAGATTCAATGGTGGTGTGACACTGACAAATTTAGTCATCCAAGATAGTGACAAACCTAATCATTCAAGTTGGTTAGTCAGATTCATCCAACCTTCATTGAACTTTTCCTCAATTGTACACCCACAAGTTAAGTACGGCTCTTACGGCTCTTGTGTATTTTATTTTCATCTGAGTTACTAAGCAAACACATTCTTCCCCATGGATACTGATTACGACGTGTCTCAAGACTCGAGCCATGTACCTCTCTTTCTTTTTTTTTGCTCCAAGTCTCATCTCGTTAACTTGCGTATGATACCGGATATGCAATCTACGAAAAAAATTTACTCACCCGCCGCATGCCGCTGAATTCGAAGTAGCAAGATCACGAACTGCACCAGTTCATGTAACGTACCTAGTCAGTTATCCCCTGTTATCCCTCGTTTATCTGATTCCTTACCAATCATATCACATTCAACTCGCTTTCTGTTTTGTGTACCTATAGCTAGTCGAACATTACGAGGCCAGCATTCACAGCACAATGGTCTCCTTGTGTCAGATACGGCCTCATCAGCTACTAGGATCTGTATTCAAATGCTCTGAGTACTTTGGATATGTTTGAAACAACCAACTTCTATTGCAGAAGGTCATGACCATCTTTGTTTCGATTGATAAATACAATTCAAACGTCCTGCCATAGGTTAAGAGTCTACTGGCATTCAAGCCCATGACCCCGCCCTCTCCTGTAAGTCGTGTCGTACACAGCTTTACATTCATTCTACTTGAATAGCATTAGCGCTCGCCCGTCACATTCCCATCTATCTTCCGTTGATCCTCTCTAAGGACTAGGTCCTTCTCAGCCGTTCTGACATTTGTGCGATACATAAATCTTGATATTAACTCGAGTTCTAGGTGACTGATATAATTCCTGACATGGTGGATCAACGGTTATATCTACGCGCCCTTACAGCATTTACAAATGGCGACACTATTTCCAAGTGGCCAGTACTGTACCTTGTGCCCCTTCTATACCGCTGCCGAATTATGGACATGAAGGGTGCCTTACCTGCTTCCATCACATCTGGTACCTCACGCTTCCCGATTATCTACAGGCACTGGTTGGACGCTGGGATGTCTTCTGAGAAATTCTAACCCATCGCTGATTCCAAACGTGCTGTCAATTCTATTTGCTTCGGCGCCCTATACGTACTTTTACGAGTTAGTCACCCTATGTGTACGTTTGGCGTAAGCATGTGGTTCATGATGGCTTCGAGCAAACCACTTTTTCGAAGTTACAAACCGAGCCACCGCCCTTGGACATCTATCGAGGTCACCCACCCGGAGGTTTTCGAGATGGAATGGAGGAGTGACTGTCGGCAGCCTGTGCGAGATTGGGCTTGTCAATTGGCAAGGGCATATGAGCATGTTTATTGATTTGTGTCGACGACGTGTCTCAGAGTCCTGTGTTCATTACCATGAGCAAATAGAAATGATGTTTTAGTTGGCATCTCACTGCTAGTAGATACCACGCTTAGTATTTTCTCTACGTCGACATCGTTTGATTCATTCTCTCAAGCGCGTTACAAAGGAATGCCTAGCTCAGATTTGTATCGTTGCGATTATCCTGTCTGGGATGAGATATTCCTGGTCCTAATCAGTCTCCTTAATCCGATGATGGGTATGGTTTTGTTCGGAATTTAGACTCAGTGTCGATTTCCATGTCTGATGGTAAGAGTGCTTCCTACTGTGTGTGCTCAGACTCGTCACACCTGACTGCGCATCACCCTCAAGTGGATTTCCGCACCATGAGGGAAAAGGAGGTCTGCCCATGGTCACAAAATGATGGGTTGATAATCTGAACCAGATTCAGCGTTGCATATTTTGTGTAGTGTGGTATGTATGACGGTGTGGACGGTGGCGCACCATGTAAGAAGCCTCCACTGGTTTTTGAGTCACCTGAATCAATACTTCCGCCTGCACTCATTGATGAGTTGGTAGATTGTGAGGGATTGTGGTCCAGCAACCTCATAGTAAATCATTGGCTGTTAAACGGTGTTGCGATAGTGAAACCGAATCAACGCATCCTTTTCTGCGATGGAACAAGAGATGGGTGAGCTGCCCAAAGATCCTGCCTATCGTGCATAATGTAATGGAAGTGTGAAACAATAGAGAAGTTCTGAAATGGTAAATGTTGGTGCTGAATAAAATTTGCCATAAAATTCGAAAATTTAATCACGATTTTGTGACTCCGAATTGACATGCTTGCCGGCATCGCCGCATGACGTTGATGTACATGTTTCCTGTGTTGGCTTTGCTCAGTTGAAGACGCGTATATTGATATAGCGGATATGCCTAAGAGGTCAACTAACAGTACTGGCAGCACGAGCAGTGGCCGTGTACTGCCACGGCTTACATACATCGTCGCACGAAGAATGCATCCGAGTCATCATCGCAACTTTCAGGCATCAATGCATCACCAACTACTTGTGGCTTCATTGTGACGATAATCCTACTGTCATGGCATTCTATGGCAACTCGAATTCAGTAAACCAGACTACAGCAGATCAAGCTCAGAACTCATCAGGTGTTCCTCGGGTGATGAAAGATGTTGAGGTAGCCGACCCGCCTACCGATTCCATTTCGTCTATCGAATTTTCAGGCCAGGCAGATTTCCTTGCTGTTGGGAGCTGGGATAATAGCGTATGATGAACCATATACTGGTAGGTTACGAATTAACTATATTGGTATCAGGTACGCGTCTATGAAATCGGGGGAGGAGGTTCCTCACAAGGGAAGGCAATGTACCGACACCAGGCGCCCGTTTTGAGTGTCTGTTGGAACATGGTACATTTTTATTATGTTGAATTGACGAGAATATGTAATGTCTTCTAGGATGGCAAAGTCTTTTCTGGAGGCGCAGACAATGTTGGCCGAATGCTTGACCTTGCGACCGGCCAGGATATACAAATCGCACAGCACGACGCGCCAATCAAAGTTGTGAAATGGGTGAGCGCTCCTGGCGCTGGGATGTTGGCTACAGGAAGTTGGGATAAAACGATCAAGGTGTGCCTATGTGCATAATATGTACACTTCGAGCTCAAATCAACGCTGCGTCTCACTAGTACTGGGACTTGCGTACGCCTAACCCAGTTGCCACAGTCACCCTCCCTGAGAGGTGTTATTCATTCGATGTCAATTTCCCCCTCATGGTTGTCGGCACTGCCGAACGTCACATTCAATTGTACAATCTGAACAATCCGAGGACGCCTTATCAGGTATCAGCCGTTATATTCTCTGACCAATCGTCGGCGTAAGGAACTTAGCGGACGTTATAGAATATTATTTCACCTTTGAAATGGCAAACGCGCGTCCTATCCTGCTTCACTACTGGGAATTCCGCAGGCTTTGCGATCGGGAGTACAGAGGGTCGAGTGGCCATCCAGTAAGTATTCTACTAAGACCATAGCAATTTGAACGTATCCTTCGGCTGACAACTGGTTTACCTAGGTACATCGAAGACAAAGACGCTGGGTAAATGCCGGGCTTTGTCTAACCCCCGAGGAATATATATTCACTTGGCGCATTACCAGGCTGAATTTCACGTTCAAATGCCACCGCCGCGACACCATACCTAACAACAAAGACCAAGCCGTAGTTTTCCCAGTCAATGACATCTCTGTCCACCCAGTCTACGGGACCCTTTCAACTTGTGGTGTGTACCATCCTCTGGGCAAGCAGCTGGGCTTGCAGCGATCGCTGCTCCTAGTACTACTAACTGTAAAGCCTTACTACTGGGAGCTTGCTAGGTTCCGATGGAGTGATTTACTTTTGGGACAAAGATGCACGCCAGCGCCTGAAAAGTACGTTGAACCTGCTTTAAGCTCTGCTCGTGACTGACATTATTGTTCTCATTGTCTTTTTAGCCTTCGAGAGTGGTGATGGCAGTCCAGTCTCTAGCACTGCATTCAACCAAAGTGGAAACATCTTTGCATATGCTGTCTCATATGACTGGTACAAAGGTCACAAGGGTATGGTCCCAGGCCATCCCAATAAGGTGATGTTACATGCCTGTAGAGATGATGAGCTTTTTAGACCCCAGATGCAGAGGAAGGTGTAGTTTGCACCTGCTACAACTTCAAGCAAGGCTGGTACATGGACAGAATGTGTAAGCTTTGGTTGTTTTGCACCCTTTTGCAGTTCCATCCATATGTTCACTCTTGTTCCGTATATGATGCCATTGGCTATATGAGTATATCACATTCTGTGTATGTGTGCTCAAAGGCTCATGTAATATATGTGTACTTTTATGATACTGCATATTGTCACAACTCAGTTTATCTTGTCCAACAAAATGACATGAAAGTAAAACCATCAAGAAACAATATAAAAAAACTGGACTAATAGTTATATACAAGTAAGAGTAATTGTAGTACATCACAACATCACGTTTCAAGCTGCTCAGTATCCTGACATAGATTTAAGTCTTCTTTCTCCTGAAGGCCAAACTGGATGGCAGCTTCTGTTTACCTTTCACAGTATTCCATGATTGACCTGCTCCTCCATATGAAGCTGGGCATGCCCCTAGATAAGCACCTGAATCTTCACTACCCACAAGGCTGAGATCATCCTGTTCATTGTCTGATGAGTCATATATATCTAACTCCCCAGAATTGCTCAGCCCCCGTGCAGGAGTTGGCTTTTGAAGGATAGGTTTTCCACCAACCATAGGTTTCATTATAGTTGATGGGTTGGGATATAGAATAGAAGGTGATTTGGATTTGGAGCTTCCCTTCAATCGTGCCAGCTGCTCCTCTGTTGGACGATAGGCTGGACGTGGAGGTTGAAGTTGCAAGTTAAGTCTTTTTCTTGAAGGCCCAGCAACAGGAGATTCTGATCGACCTCTTTTGGCGTCCTAAAAAATATAAAATATAAGAAAGGATATGCAACTTTTAAAACTGAAGGCCTACAGGCCCAACCATGGGGGATGTGGATCGAGCTCTCTTTCCATTCTAAAAAAAGTATAACAAGAAGGAACACCATTCAAGACTGAAAGCTTACTTTAGGCTTTGGGGGGCCAGCAGAAATAGATGATATTACTTGCACTGGAAGGGGTTTCTGGCCACTTTGACGCTAGAAATACAATCAAATAATATTCCACAAAAAATACAAGAACATATCATACCTCCATGCGAAACTTGCAGGTTTTGAAACCAGTCTTCCCGATGTCTCTCCAATACTAAGTTGATTATATAATGTTTCAAGCTAGGTGTAATTTTGTTCTAACCCACCTCAGTGACCCAATAGAGGCCATCATAACGATATCTGATTTGAAAGGGCGATTTAGCCTCAATGTATTTTTACCACTTGAAGATAACCCACCCCATGACTGGTGCATAAGCGTGGGAGTGACCCTTCTTACGGGAAGCACCGCGTATAACTCGAACCAGTTTTTTATTATCACAAGAGATCTAGAGAAAAGGAGTCAGTTGACCAATAGATGTGATGGGGATTTAAAAATGCCTTCAAAGCCCTGTTTCCACCTATCCACTCCTGATCCCGCTTTTGGACAGTCTCCCATGACTATTTAACCTGTGTTACTCGAGAAATGGTAGAGGAGCGATCAGTAAGACGCTCACCTCTTTTCCTTGCATTTGGTCTATCTTGGAGGACGTAGTATCACGGCCGCCTTTGACAGGGTGAGGTCAAGCAGCCTATGATAAACCGGAAGAATCGAAGTAGTAAGTACCTTGTCCAGTGTAAATGCTTCGTAAGGTTAGCTCCACATGGATGCTTTATCAAGAAAGAGTACTTACAAGATTTCTCCGTTATCTTCATCATCCTCATAGCCATAGGACCTAGGTCAAACATGATTTAGAATGAGTCATAGAGAAACGCAGAGTGTTGGTAGGACTCACAGAACAATGGAATAGCAACCATCCTCCTTATTCCCATGTATCCCAGCTCGTGTAGGTGCATGCACTCCAGCTGCAGCACATGCAACACGATCTTTGAAAATGGTCCCGACCGGTGAACCTTCGATATGGCCAAACGTTTTACTAAGAGACAAAAGCTCAAGGGAAGAAGGCAGAAAGAGCGATCAATTGAATGCTCACGCGTTCGGTCGACCTGGGGTTTCAGATGGCTTAGATCCTTTAAAGTGTGCCATGTAGATGTAGGGTCAAAGAAATCGCACAAGTGGAGAAGGTGATGGAACGAGAAAGAAGAGCACTAACCTCATGTGTTCAAATAAACGTCAGCCCCAAAAAGGTAAACAAATGATTGTCAGGTGACGATATGGGTCGGTCATGTGGCAGTGTCACGTAAAAGTATGATATCGTTTAGTGGGCGGCAATCGATGTGTTAACGCGCGTCAACGATGGCTGATGCGCGTCTTAATTACTGATTGTGCGCCTCATTTTTACCTGATCGGAAGGAGAAGCCTGAGCCACTGGTTGGGACTGGCTTCCACTACTTTTCGACTTAGCCCAACCATTTTTCACAATGTTTTTGTATAACTGTCTTCTTTATTCACGCTATATACAACTAATATTACACCAGTTTCTTCACAAAAATCAACTACCCTCCATATTTCTTCCTCATGATACCCCTCTCTCTCTCCCTCTCCCTCTCCTCCCTTCTTCCCAGAGCAAGCACCTCCTCTGCCTTTAGAATCCCTACTACGGTCTTTGCTCCCCTCACATCTCCCCTTTGATATAGTGCCTTCACGAACATTTTATATAGCGGTTGAACGTGACGCGAGAATGATATAGGGCCTTTCAACGCTGGAACACCGAATAAAGGCTTAATGGGTAGGAGAGAGTTGAACGGTACGTTCATGTCCTGTCCTACCCCCTTGACATTCTCCTGTGCGATGCCTGTGTCGCCTGCTGGATATCCACCCCTAATCAGATGATCAAACAACTTCCTTAGCTCTTCAGAGCCCACCACCCACCTCCATCGCAACAACGCCTTCACGATGATGTTGATCGTTACGCGGTCCGCAACAAAACCTACGCTCTGTTCGAGCGTTTCTTTTGAACGTAGAATGTGGCGCACCAGGCGGCCATTACGCAAGCGATGTTGACGAAGGGCAGCATGTAGGAAGGTGTTGACTAGAGATGTGTGCGTGTTGGAGGATACTGTTGGAAGTGGTGCTGATATGCTGATGAACCCAGGACCTGCATCTGCGTAGCTGTCCGTACATGTTGTCCTCGACATTGACCTGGCGTCTGGGCCGCCGCTAACGCGTAATCCCACGATTAACTTCCGTGCTGCAGCCAGCCATCCTGCCCTCACTAGTATGCCCACCGCATACCTCACCGCCGATTCATACTGGGGCCCTTTACATTCCCCGACTCGCTTAAGCAGCGGAACCACGGCCAACGCTTGCTTTTCCTTAGGTTTGAGTGTGCGGAATCTCACCGCGCGGGCCATAGCCTCACGGGCAGTTCGTCGTCTCATCCACATGCGGTGAGAAAATTGTTGATCGGCGAGAACAGTGTTATGGGAACGCCGAATGGAGAAGGACGACATGTGGGAATCAGCTTTGAAAGCTTGAGCAGGTGCACCAGCTCGGGCCAGAAGTATGGAAACCTTGCGCCGGAAGTCCAGTTGTCCTGGTGTAAGGGTGGTGGCAGATGAATTGGAAGGAGGGGGCGGAAGAGCCAGGTGAAGCACACGATGAGTAAGGCTAAGTTGCCTATACCTCACTAGTGTACGCGCCAGACGGAGGTAGAAACGTAATGAGAAGAAATCTCCCACAACTTCCGAGCTTTTTGAGCTAGCCACATTACGTTGTATAGCCTCAACAATCTCCACTGCTGCCTTGGGTTCTCCTGATGCGACTGCAATCCCGATAAAATACCTCACAGGGTACTTTGCCTTGGCTGAGGGTCGGCACGTGTTATGTTTATACAGATGCGACAAGGTTGCAACGAGAGTCTGAGCAGTCTCTCGGTCAACATGTTGTCGGCGTTCTCGCTGAAGAGTACCGAGAAGTGCGATAAGAAGAGATTCCCTGTGCATGGGCGGTGCAAAAGAGCCGTTGGCGAAAAAGGGGACAGCAAGATGCCACATATCAGGATCAGAGGCAACGGCCAGACTCAGGCGGTGCAGGGCCTGATTGGAAAAAGAGATGGAGTGAGCTTTGGCAAATACAAAGACTCCCCAAGCGTCCTGTGCTTCTTTTTGGGAAAGAAAATGAGCCATCAGGCCTTCGACAACGTCGGAAGTCATATACGCCGACTCATATTGCGGGTTTTCCGATAAGAAACGCTGCCAGGATATACCTTGACAAGCTGAGGAAGCCAAGACATGTGCAGCTTTGAGGGCCGCTATCTGTCTCGATTCTCCTGCACCGGTACCCGTGAACAGCCCTTGGGCAACCAAAAACCGATGGCTCGCCTCTACAAGTGGGGCATCCTTGGCTTTGGTTGCCATTCGAAAAAAGGCAGCCACGATCGCTCGAGAAACAGAATCGTTACTTTCTCGATTATCTGACGAAAAGGACGTTTTCCAAGTTCGCCAAAGGGAACGGACGACTTCTTGTAACCCTCCCAATGCCTCTGCACCCATCCTAAAACGGGCTCTACTGTCGAAACCACTCTGTTCGAGAGCGGACAAAACAAGCACTGGGTGCCAATCTGCTGCTTCGGCTGACGAACCAGTGCCTGCACCTAGCTCACTAATAGCTTTATTTTCAGGATATTCCCATGCTTCATGTTCGGTTTCTAACCCAACTGTGTCTCGTTTGTGGTCCCATATAGGCTGCGAAAGCGGAACCTCCGGTTCCGTCCGGCATAGTGCAAGTACAACAAGATGCCTCCAACGCATAGATTGAGGTAGATGTGATGCGAACGCTCGGTTTGCTTGCTTGGCTGCCCAGCCACGAATCGCCGGGGCAGGCAGCCCGGAAATCGGCGAGCGAAACGATGGGAAGAGTGCAGTCCCAAGGGCAGTACGCATTTCTGATAGGCCATACTTGTATTTAGGGGGTGAATGCGTCGAAGGGACTTCATGTTTAGCCTTCTCCAGTGAAAGGTACTTGGACACTCTGACACTTAGCATGTCTAGAATGCGTGCTTTGAGCTGCAGACTCAGGAGTACACTTGAATGGACGACAACGTGCCACAGGATATCGAGAATACGGGAGTGTGGGTTGGCGTGTACCTCCAGAATTGCACAGAGCCGGTGTACGAGGGCATGTGTGGTGGATGTGGAGGGAAGGAGGAGAAGGGTGTGCAGGTAAGGCAAATGGATCTCTGGGTCGGGAGTGTGGCGCCAGATATGAAGGTAATGAGAGGTGGCTTCTACGAGGCGAGGATCATCTGCCATGTGCAAGTGCCGTTAGTCGGATTGAGTTTCGTACAGCATAAACAATGGAACATACTGGGCGAAGGCTCTGGGGACCCCGCAACTTGAGTTAGCAGTGCGCGCATGACCCAATACCGATCCGTTCCATTTAAGCTCTGTCCAAGCATACTCTCTTTATCTCTCGATATCTCAAGTATAAACCCCCAATACTCTTTATGCGAGCTTTCCTTCTGCTTGTCAGGTTCAGAGACAGAGGACGTGAATTTGCTAAGGTAGATGCACGGACGTCGTGGATCAGGGAGAGACATGGTGCCAAAAAGGCTCATGAGTTCCGTGAGGTATTTTGGGCCAAGTTTGGAAAGGAGATGCTGGGATTTGCAGGATTGGTAGAGCAGTATAAGTTTGTCAACGGAGAGTTTTGGGGAACGTTTGGTGAAGAAGTTGATAAGGACCGAAGCTGGATTGGTGATAGACGCGCCCACAATATCGGATGGTGAATGCAGAGCATGGGTATCGAGCGTCACGGTGCTGTATGGCCTCCGTGTAAAGTTAGAAAAATATGGTAAAGGCTGTAAAGCACTTGTGGTGTCTTCTATGAACCGCACATGCTTGAATGATGTGCAGGCAGAATTAATGCGTGAGGCGTTATGGGAGAACCTATACAGGAACCTGAGCAATAAGAATAAAACTTCGAGAAAGTTGACGAACCTCGGGGGGTGATTGCGAACAGTAATGCCACATGCGCGCAAGGCTCGGATGGTCGTCTGACACCATCTCAACATTCCATGACATGGAAAAGGGTCCGTTCAGCTCTTCTCTGGCAACCACCACAGCGCCTCGTTGACAGTGTTCCCCAAAGCCGTATATCCTACACCAGGAAGTGCAACGTTCTGTTGCTTGAGTACTATTTTGGATCATTCTCACGTTGGCCGGCATCTGCCGAAACGGACATTGAACCTAAAATGTAGGCATCCACACAAAGATTTGTTGAACGCGAGTCAACTATATCCACAACTGTCTGCCTTGAAAAATCCTTTGGCACACACTGGTACGTATTTTAGCCGCTATGTATCCATGGCTGTACTCATTTAATTCCAGAGGTCAATTGGGAGGCTTTTAGTTACTTACTGAACTTTCACCACGTACGTTTTAACCAGCCTCTGGAAAGAAATACGATGCTTAATCATGGATTTGCTAGTTCTACTAAAAAATCACAATGGGTGCCACTCGTGCCGACAAGGAGATCTACTTCGTCAAGCTCAAGGAGCTTTTGAACAAATATCGTAAGTCGTATGAATCTTATTATCTAGTCTAGTTTAACACGGATCCTTAGCTTCCATCTTTATCGTCAATGTCGACAACGTTGGTTCCAACCAGATGCATCAGATCCGTGGTGCGCTGCGTGGCAAGGGCGTTGTCTTGATGGGCAAGAACACCATGGTCCGCCGTGCTCTCCGCACCATTCTCTCCGAATACCCCCAATTCGAGCGTCTCCTCCCCCACGTCAGGGGTAACATTGGCTTCGTCTTCACCGACAAGGACCTCAAAGAGATACGTGACATCATCGTCGCCAACAAGGTCAAAGCCCCCGCCCGTGCCGGTGCCTTCGCTCCCAAGGACGTCATTGTCCCAGCCTCCAACACTGGTATGGAGCCCGGAAAGACCTCCTTCTTCCAGGCCCTCGGTATCCCCACCAAGATTGCTCGTGGTACTATCGAAATCGTGTCCGACGTCAAGGTCGTGACCGCTGGATCCCGTGTCGGACCCTCCGAGGCAACCCTCCTGAACATGCTGAACATTTCGCCGTTCACCTACGGTATGACCGTTGTGCAGATCTATGACGGTGGCAATGCATTCTCTCCTGATGTTCTCGACATCGATGAGCAGGAGCTCATTGACCGCTTCTTGTCGGGTATCAAGACGATTGCTGCCATCTCCTTGGCTATCAAGTACCCTACCATCGTGTCGGTTACACATACTCTCGTCAATGCTTACAAGAACCTCCTTTCTGTGGCTTTGGCTACGGAGTACAGCTTCCCTGCCGCGGACAAGGTACGATTATTTTATTTGGTCTTGACTTTTGGCTTTTTCATTACCACACGATTAACAAAATAACACACTGAAAATCCTGAGCGTCCCAAGGACGTACTGCTGAGCTTTTCTATTATCTGATGGACATGGCTTCAGAATCCACTTTTTGCTTTTGCTGTCACTAACTCTACCGCACTTTAGATCAAGGAATACCTCGCCAACCCTGATGCATTTGCTGCTGCTGCGCCCGTCGCTGCTACTGCCCCTGCCGCTGCTGCTGCTGCGCCCGCTGCCGCCAAGGAGGAGGAGGAGAAGGAAGACTCTGACGACGACATGGTGAGTATTCACAAATCACGATGAACACTAATTTTGCTGATGATGCGCGTGCTCTAGGGCTTCGGTCTCTTCGATTAGATGTTCTTTGGCTTCCAATGTCCACATGTACGTAAATACTGGAGAGAAATACATACTTGATGCCAACTGTCGGACCGTGATTGAGGGAAAACTGCGGGCGCACGATCCGGTGTTACGCCGGGTATGAGAGATACACTGACGTGGTGTTGAGAAAAAGTCTGACGTGCGCGAGGATGACCTGACCCCACTATGACCAACTACTACTGTTATGACTTCAGCGCTGAGCAGATTATGGCGTGCGGAGTAGTTTTCCAGTCAATACATAGGTGAAACCTGTAGAATTTGGTTCTCTCGCTCAGGAATTCTTCGGAGACGGCATCACAAACGTTTCTCGTCCTGCAATCCGATAATCTTTCCGAATCTGGCGTTCCTACGCAGATTTTGAGGCCTTCTTGAGCATCTAACACGAAACCGAACACGGCGCTATATAAGTACCAGGCGTTCAACCCAGGTTCCATCAGCAACCGCCATGCCTGCGTCACCAGCCCCTCCATCCCCCGCCCCTTCGTCCTCGGGCCACCTCATCGTCGTCTCCAACCGCCTCCCCATAACCATAACCAAGGATGCAGACGGCTCCTACCACTTCAAAATGTCCTCGGGCGGTCTCGTCAGCGCCCTCTCTGGCTTCAAGAAGTCCCTCAACTTCACCTGGATCGGCTGGCCCGGTTTCTTCATCCCCCCTAAAGACCGCCCTCTCGTCGACCGCCGGCTCCGAGAAGAGTATTCATGCCAGGCCGTATACCTCGACGACGACGTCGCCGACCGTCACTACAATGGCTTCTCTAATTCTATTCTCTGGCCACTGTTCCACTACCACCCAGGGGAGATGAACTTTGACGAGGAGAACTGGCTGGCGTACCGACAAGCGAATATGCGGTTTGCAGAGGCGGTGAGGAGCCAACTGACGGATGGCGCAATGGTCTGGGTACAGGACTATCACTTGATGCTGCTGCCAATGCTCCTGAGGGGCTTGGTGGACGGGACGGGCGCTGGGGAGTTTACAGTTAAAGAACTGTCGAAAATCACAGAGGGCATTGAAGGTGAAGGCGGGAGCACGGACCCCGCACCGAAGGGAGTCAAGATTGGATTCTTCCTCCACACACCGTTTCCGAGTAGCGAGATCTACCGGTAAGGGTACAAGACTCCATCTACATCTACTTTATTCACATCTCGGGATGCAGGATATTGCCAGTAAGGAGAGAAATACTACTCGGCGTGCTTTACTGTGACCTGATCGGGTTCCACACATACGACTATGCGCGTCACTTCCTCTCCTCATGCACGCGGATCTTGGGTCTTGCAACAATGCCAAACGGGGTCGAGTTTGAGCGTCGCCTGGTTCATGTGGGGACATTCCCCATTGGCATTGAGCCCGATTCCTTCATCAACGTCCGTCCACTCTCAATTCAAACAATATTCAGAACTGACGTAATTACAGAACCTCAAACGCGAAAAAGTGCAGCAACGTATCGAAGCGCTTGAGCAGCGTTTCGGTGGTGTGAAAGTCATTGTTGGTGTCGACCGCCTCGATTACATCAAGGGTGTCCCACAAAAACTCCATGCACTCGAACTCTTCCTCACTCAGCACCCTGAATGGATAGGCAGAGTTGTTTTAGTGCAACTCGCCGTCCCGTCCCGGCAAGACGTGGAAGAATACCAGAACCTGCGCTCAACGGTCAACGAACTCGTCGGCCGCATCAACGGGCGTTTCGGCACAGTCGAGTTCATGCCCATACACTTCATGCACAAAAGCCTCGCATTCGACGAGCTGTGTGCTCTCTACGCCGTCTCCGACGTGTGCCTTGTCTCAAGTACCCGCGACGGGATGAACCTGGTGTCGTACGAATATGTGGCATGCCAGCAAGCCCGGCAGGGCGTGATGATCCTCTCCGAGTTCGCTGGTGCCGCTCAGAGTCTGAACGGCTCGATCGTGGTGAACCCCTGGGACTCTCAACAGGTCGCGGACGCGATCCACGAGGCAGTGACGATGGACGCTCCCACACGGGCGGAGAACCACAAGAAATTGTTCAAATATGTGATCAAGTACTCCGCGGCGTTTTGGGGGTCCAGCTTCATCAAGGAGATGTCAAAGATTGAGGCGGCGGATAAAGAGCGGGAGCGGGTGGCGGAGGGCGAAACGGCGGTGAGCAAGGTGAAGGTGAACGGGGTGATAGGGAATGGCTCTGCGGTGCACAACGGGGTCCTGCCGACGCCGCAGCAATGATCGTCGTGAGCAGTGAGGTAAAATGCAAATCATCATCATAATTAAGGTTGCGTTTTTCGCCATTCCTTTTCTTTTTCTTTGGTTCCTCTCCTTGTTGTTATATTGTTCGCGATGTTTTTATCCTCTTCTTTCTCGTCTTACACCCAGACATGTTGTATTTTTTTTTCCTTTTCTGTTTTGAAGATACAGACCGACCTCCATATACAAGGCAGGGCGAGTGCGACCAAAACACGGGGATGGTGTTCGCCCACGCGGATGGTTCGATTGCATATACAAGAGTCGCAGATCACAAATGTTGTATAGAATGTACTTTACACACCACGAACTATAGAGCCTTTAAGTAGGTGAAGTTTACCGAGAAGAAACGACGCGTATTTCGATACGGATTTTACTAATAGCAAGTCGGACTTGATCAAGTTTGATTGGCCACAGTATACGGAAGCCACCTCAGCCTCAAATCAAATTGACCCAGTCACATAGATTCCGCGGTAGCTGGAAAGAGCTTGAAATTAGATGCTTGGTTTATCGTTCTTCGGCGTCTACATCCCCGGGACGTACTGTATTACCCCGGTAATATTGGGATTCAAACTGGCTGAAGTTCCCTGAAGTTCCATAAATGATGCCAGTCCAGGATGTATTGCGGTTTATGATGGCTGGATGATGGCGCTACTATGACCATTTTTTTTGAATAGAAAGGCCCAAGCTCTCGAGACTACATCTACACCCTTTTAAGCACCTTGATAGCGTAATAATTTATGCTGTATACATTCCATGTATCTATGAAACCGCTTTTGAGCACCTTTCAACACCCCTGCCAGACTGTTCGTAACATGAACTTTTCATGTTACTGACAGATCGATATAATAGGCTTTCGGGTACGGTCGGTCATGAAGGGAGTTAGTTTAAACCAGTACTGACAATAATATTCAAGAACAGAACTTTGGAAGCATAGATGTATAGATAATCAGACTGATAGCTTTGGTTTACGGCCTAGCGTGAGACCCATGATGAGATCACTGCCGCAACTGGTAACTCGTTGGATCGCGCTACATGACCCTACCGCATTCTCCTTACCCTGCGTATGCCAATCTTAGCCTGAGCGGTCATGTGGTGATCAACTAGGGAATCTCACCTCGAAGGTTTTGTGCCGAAGAGTTATTATGAGAGTTACTTGAGATATGCGCGACTGAATCTCCGCCATTGGAAAAGTTGATCGTCACAGAACAAACGTTATGTGCACCACCAATGGAAGCATCTATAGGACATAGCGAGGGACCTGAAGCTTCCAAATGTGCGCCAAGAGCGACAGGTGGTGTAAATTGATTAGCACGCGTCGAATGCCTGGCACGCTCTTCTCCTTCCACCCTCTCCGGTATATACCCTGGAGAAAACTCCGACGACGACTGGAAATTCACCTCCGGAATAGTGCCGCTGTTAAGGCAATGGCTAGACTTACGTGGCCAAAGATATACATATGGCGGACGTGAGGGGGGGTTAATATATTGACGGCATCACTCACACTCAGGCTCACACTCGAACTGACATGCTCCGACCCATGCCTGGAATAACAAACAATAAATTATTCAGTCATAGAAGACAAATACGGCAACTATACCTTCCAAACCTATGGCAGCGGCTGTATACCCGCACGAGGGACCTCATTTTCGATTTGTGACCCCGCCTCAACAGCCTGAAAAGGATAGGGAGACTCTTTGTTCTTGAACTTTTTTTGCTTGTGAAATTTTTGCTTGGGAAGGGCTGTTCGATGGAGATGTCGATAACACTGTCGTATTGCAACAATTTGTGAGTGATCATCGGCACCCAAGCGCTTTCAGAAATGCGCAGAGGAAGATTTTCGCTTTTTATCACGGTGGTAAATAGGATTTGTTCACGCGGCGCCCGCATGAGCTCTGGGAATGCTTGCTTTACATAGTCTAACGCGCACTAAATAGTGTCAGCTGAATTGGTAACGCTCAAGTCCGTTAAATGACTGACCTGATAGCTCGCTGCTAGCTGCACGCAAGCTCGCTGGGAGCCCCAACGGTAGGTGATAAGGCTCATGTCGCCCGTGGGGAGCTTGTCGGGTTGATACATGGGCGCGGGACTCTGGGGTGGAGGGTTTGGGTCAGGGGTGGGGGGGGGGGGGGGTGGGTGATGCTCGAAATTTTATGGCTGGTCTTTGGGGCTGTTGGGTGGGAGGGGCGGTTCTGAAGGGAATCCTCCTTTATGTTTGACCGCACGAGGTTTCCTTGAATAATCAAGTTCATCTGGATCTGGACCTATTTCTGGACCTATTACGGGCGGATTGAACCAAGCAATTGTCGAAGACCATCTGCCGGGACCCATGTCAATCGTGATCGTTTCGCACACGTTTACAAAGCGGGCAACATCACCCCGAAGTCCGTTGAATGACATAGCCTTTACGCCACTGGTCATTTTTCTTCAAGTTCTCTTAAAGAACGTTCTAAAGTGGTAATCGATTAGAATTAACAGGGGTAGAGGTAGGCGACACACACTACGACGACGGCATGTTGTGGGGAACGTGGTAGGATAAATAGGGGTGATTGGGATACATAGACATTCGGCTTCAAGGTTGAGTGTTGGGTGACCTGTTATAGGCATAGGAATTGTAGGGCTTGTTCGAGATCCTAGCACTTCACATCGTCAGTGGCCTGGCCTACCTTGGAGGCACCCAGCACCGAACGCTGATAATATTGTGTGAAATGAAGGGTTTCCTTCCTCTTTTTGGCATTGCCCTGCTCTCCTAATCGCAAGTCATTCGCAGAGGCGGTGGCGGCGCCGACAACGCTGATAACTTTGTGAGAAATGAAGGGTTTTCCTTCCTCATTTGGGCATTGCCCTGCTCTCCTAACCGCAAGTCATTCGTAATGGGGGTGGCGGGAGTCATGTTTGGATATATATGAAAATATTGACGGGAACTGGTAACTTCTGAATCATGCATATGACGATATACTCCTTATGGCGGGGAGATAAAGTTTGGGGTTCTGATTACTCGCGCCTGGTGACGCCGGCTACCAGTGGCTGGGCTCTTGAAGACCTCAACGCCGTTTTCAGTTCTAAGCCGCATCTGTTCTAAGCCACATTTGGCACCCCGCTTACATTCGAACCCGAGTTGCGCGATATCGATATCGATCCCGGCGATGATGTGAAATTTTAAACGCCCCAGAGCTGGCGCTTGTCGGTCATACCGTCCGAAATCCCATGTTACGAAGTGTCATATAAATGGAACTTGTGTAGCAATGGCTTTTGTCGTGTGGGTGATGCAGGATTTGCAGGATTGAAACAAGTGCAAATTTTATGCTCCATAACACATATGACTCTCCCCTGCACGGTGTGTTGCATATACAGAAATATTATTGAATTCTCCCTCATCTGTGTTACCAGGGGGGGTGGGTGAGGTTCGCTGAGGCAAGGCATTATCTCCCCCATAGTTTCCCATAGTTGGATAGAGAGAAAATGGAGAAGGCCGTAGTGAAAATTGTGAAAGTGGATGGATGACGCACAACGCAAGTGATATTCATTGCAGCTTATTTTACTGAGAGAAAGAGGCGGACATGAGAAAGAAACGGGGGTAGTGTGAGGACAATCTGTTGGGAACAATTCAGATTATCACATAGTGATGCGGTTTGCTCTCCGTTCGCGAAAGGCATTTGGAGGGAACTTGGTAGTCAATAAGGGACCCAGGGTGAGTGGTCGGAAGAACATAATGTTTGTTGGTGATGTTATTGGCAAGAATTGATTCCAGAGCTGTACCCCGGGAGAGTTTGTATTGATCATCATATTGGCGTAAGGTCTGTAATGTTTGCAAGGCTCTGATATGAAGGCAACTTGAGGCGGCTGTGACACTGTACGTTTGTCTGACTCTCATGGATGCGCATTTGATCGCTTGTCCGACCTGCCAAATCTGCCATGGATAAGTTCTCTACAAACATTTCCTGTTTCCAACGCATCATACCAGTTGGATAGCCCTCAGAAAAGGTGCATTGGTGTTGGAGATGACCACCGTGGATGGAATATGATTCCCTTCAAGTGAACTTGCCGAGTAATTTGGGCGTTGCAAGTTGCAATGAAACCATCGCAGTCTTTTTGGGTGTAGCGCCTTGGTAATAAATTGGATAGTCCGTTGGTTGACTCGGGCTTGAGGCGTAGTCACATTAGCATTGCCAGGTGGTATGAAGAACAATGGTCGGTTCCGAGTGTGACCAGAATCATATTGAGTTTGTTCAAATACAAACTTTGGACTCAGCCACAATTTCTATCTTTTGTTCCTAGACATTTCACGTTGCTCGCTCTAATATCAGCATCTAAGTCTCTCTCGCGACTCTGGTGAAGTTCCTTGTTCGATTATGTCGTTCTTTGGAGGACAAAACTCGGCTGCCGCATCCACAACAACGGCGCCGGCAGACAAGGATGTTGAGATGGCGGACCCACCAACCGATTCTATCTCTTCGATAGCATTTTCTGGCCAAGCCGACTACCTGGCTGTAGGAAGCTGGGACAATAGTGTAAGTTCAAATAGCTTTACTTGCCACGGCTCCATTCACACATCTGCTGCAGGTCCGAATTTACGAGGTCATGGCAGGTGGGCAATCAGTTGGGAAAGCCATGTATCAGCACCAGGGGCCAGTGTTGAGTGTGTGCTGGAACAAGGTGCGTTATGACTGCTTTAAAGCGCGTCCTCATGTTAAAACGTGCCCTGGCAGGATGGCAACAGAATCTTCTCAGGCGGCGCTGACAATGCTGGGCGCATGTTCGACGTGACTACTGGTACCCCCACGCAAGTCGCGCAGCACGACGCGCCAATCAAAGTTGTAAGGTGGATTGATGTACCTGGGAATGGGATTCTGGCAACAGGCAGTTGGGACAAGACCATCAAGGTGCGTCCGTTTTGTATCTCATTGATGTCAGAACACTCTAAATCCATGCACCTCACATAGTACTGGGACTTGCGCGCAGATAGGCCCGTCGCGACAGTAACTCTTCCCGAAAGGTGCTATACCTTCGACGTGCAGTACCCTCTCATGGTTGTGGGGACAGCCGAGCGCCATATCCAGATATTCAACCTTACAAACCCCAACACTGCCTATAAAGTTTGCTTGCTTGCTTTCCACTTCGCGAATTCGTCCTCATCTTGGCTCTTAGACTATTCCTTCACCACTGAAATGGCAAACACGTGTTGTGTCTTGCTTCACAGCATCCCCTAACAGCGGTTTTGCGGTTGGCAGCGTTGAAGGTAGAGTGGCTATCCAGTGAGTAAATCTAATTTCATTAAATTTCCACTCCTTGCTAAAGACTTATCAGATACGTCGAAGATAAAGACAATGCGTTAGTTCCCCAATCAACTTTTTTTGTCTTCGAACTCACTTATGTCATACAGAAACAACTTCTCTTTCAAATGTCATCGTCGAGACAGTGTGCCGAATTCCAAGGATCAAGCATTGGTCTACGCTGTCAATGATATTTCATTCCATCCCCAACATGGGACATTCTCCACATGTGGTACGCCTATATTCGAGGTATACACATAACCTTCAGCTGATGAACCCTCTTCAGGATCTGATGGTACAATTCACTTTTGGGACAAGGATGCGCGCACGCGCCTTAAGAGTTTGTACTATCAACCTCCAATGATAGCTATTGACTGAGTATTTTACCCCCCTGCAGCCTTCGAGCCCGCTCCTGGGCCCATATCCACCACGGCCTTCAACCGCACCGGCAACATCTTCGCGTACGCCGTCTCATACGACTGGTCCAAGGGTCACTCTGGCATGACTCCCGGCCATCCGAACAAGCTCATGCTGCATGCCTGCAAGGACGAGGAAGTCCGAAAGCGACCAAGGAAATAGTCGTTGGCTGTGACTCTGATCACGCACGGATGTGCTGCTCGGCTCCTTTATGTTACTGTCGATCTGTAACTGTGGTTTTTGTCGTTCTACATGTGTAATCTTATGGAGGCGGGTAGATTTACGTACATACAACTGCCGCCCGCCCTTGAAATGAATATTGACTCCCCCAACCTTGTTCCAAGTTATACTTTAGTTCATCAATCTGATTTTGGCTAGTATTAAAGTCTGGGGAAGCGATCACATGAGCATGGCTGCTGGTCAGTGGAGTCCCATCCCCCTTGAACCAGTCCGGCACACTCGCCTTAGTTACTTCTCTAACCTTCAAACACTATTAGGCTTCCTTTGTTGAAGTATGCATCGAACGTAACCCGGCGTCCTTGACGAGCTTCACGAGATTCAGACTCAACAGGACTCAACAGTTTCGTCATTGTTTGCATAACCGACAAGAAGCTATTTACAAGCTGGCCCAAGGTCATTGTACGAATCTTCACCTGCTGTACAACTGCCAATACGTGGCCATAGAGCACTTGGTGGATTGGCAATTTTACAAGAACGAACATCATGCTCAACGTACTCCCGTCAAAAAATTCTTCGAGGCTATTGAAGGGTCCCACCTGGTTCAAGGTTCATCTTTTTTTTTTCTCGCTTCTCCTTAGCTTATACCTTTTAGGGTTCTTTTCACTTATCTGGACGACATTATGAAGTGAGCTGGGATAGTGTTTTCCGTACCCTCAAGTTTTAAATCCAGTCCCAACGCTTAATGTCTGTCCAATCCCGATGGGATGTATATATGCTAGACTTTTATGGTTGTCCAGTTCTGTGAATCCATGGCCCAACAATGATGATCCACCGTACCGTAATGGATTGGACAAGATGCCTCCCTCCAAGGACGAGCCCGATTCTAACGATTCAGGGGCATGGGAATTTTTCTGTTCGAAGTGGGACATCATTGGGTACCATTATCGAGAACTTTTGGAAATTACAAGTCTGTACTCCAATAGCATTTCGTACAACGGTTTGATAATGTATTTCAGATCGGATTGTTACTACCCAGGCTCAAATTCAAGGACTGTATTTGGACCTACTCCCCCCAGAACTCCTTAATAACGTCTTTCGATTAGCTACGATCGAGGACGCACGCTCGTTATCCCTTACTTGCCATGGATTACATGAGATTGCGAAGCGCTATATTTTCAGACTCTGTGCTGCGAATCTTTGAATTTCGCATCTCTGACGTTTTTCAGACACGAGAACTGACTATCATTGTTCCTGCCGAATGGACATCGTCTGATAAGATTTCCCTTGCTAACTTGGATCTTAGTGTTCAAAGTTCATTCTCGTCCTTCTTATGGGCAACGATGTTTCTTCTTGGACGACTAGACCTCACAGCCATGCTTCGACACCCGACAGTCACAGATCAGTGGCCAACCGTAGAAACGGTGCAAACACATCCCGCCGTTCTCGATGTCTCACCCTTTGGCCAGGGCTTCTATACCCTAACACTCAATGGCTTCAATTGGGTTCTCAAGTGTATTGCAACATCACGTCCATCACCTTCAACTTTATCTGACTCACGTTGGAGGTTGTACAATGCCTGTGCATGTGCCCATTCTTGGATCCCTGGAGCTATATTGTTGTGAAGTTTTCGAAACCTAGAAAGAAGATTATCAGCAGAGCAGGCATCGCTGTTGACGCTGACAGCACAACACCCTCGCTTAACAATATCTCACAACCATGGAACCAATGTGTGGTTGTTTCTTCTAATGTGTCCACTACTGAGAACCCTTTCCATCACGTCGCACCACTCTGGGGATGTTCTCTTGCAGGAACCTGGAACTTGGGCGCGATACGTTTTTTCCCCGCCCTCCAACGCATACTTTTGTCGGAAATTGATGTCATCACTGGATTCCGCTTGCTTCTCCGTTTTGCATCCGTCACCGCACCGAAATTAAAGCACCTCAAACTCCACACTCGCCGTATCCTCAGTGACAGCAGAGCTATCTCATGTCTCGAAGCCCTATCATTGGCTCCCCTTCAGGTTTTAATACTTAATGGTTTGTCAAATGTTGACTCTCTACTTTGTCGCACCATCGCTCGCAACTTTCCGAACCTCCGCAACCTTTCGGTATCACTTCGCCTGAGCAATCGAAAGGGGTGGCAAACCTCGGTTTCCTGGCCCCGCTCTTTGTGGGGGTACGCGTGGGGTCTGTCGGGATTAAAGGTTTTACAACATTTCGAGTGGAATCACCACGATCCCTCTGACAGGCTAGCATCGGCGGCACTACTCAGGTTTGAAGATGACTTCTCAGGCATCCCGCAGCATTATCATGACCCAAGCCAATGATGATTTTACATTCAACCAACGCTCCACGGCTATGTTATTCGCCGCTTACTTCCTGAACTTGCAATCGTATTCAGCCCCTTCACATCCGTTCAAAACTGTTCGAGCTAACAATAAGACAATGATTGAAATTTACCGAGTTTCCTGGTCGACCGATAGCGTTCGATAGGTATGGTGACCCCGCGCACAGTAAGTCAGTCTTAGATGAGGGTACAGTATAAGCCATTCGGCTAGGTTTATGTCTTCTTAACAGATTTTTGACAAATCGTTTCAATGCGTATACGTTCGTGTTGTCCACAGATGCGTACTAGTTTTGAAATGTAGATGTTCCAAATATACACTTGGTTGTATCTGCTTACCTCTGCTTACACATTGGCCTCCTAATCAGCCTGGCATAATTATTCTTGCGTGCCAGGTCTATAGCAGCATGTACTGTCAAGAGGCCTGTCGTTTTGCTACCCAGCTAATTCATGGCCGCTGTTGGCTATGTAGTTCCCAGTAGTAAATTAAAAGGACAATGAAGATAGTTGAAAGATGGTTATCTTTTTTCGAATTTATGATGGGAGAGGAACCCGTAATCGGTCATGACGGGGGCTCAAAGGAACCATAAGTATAGCATGTTTCTCTCATACCCCCACTTCCACTTTGAGCTTCTACTTTAGGGCATGTCAAGTCGCCGAAGCATATGATGATTCGTCCAGCTTGGATACTCCAAGGACCCACTCAAGCCAAGGAATGGAAAAAGGGCTGTCGGTCAGTCTTTACGCCCTTGTAGTCCAGAGGTACGATACTTGCTTTGGGTTATTCATGAGGCGGTGGCTTGTGTTATATTCCCAGTAAGACCCAATAAGATTTTTGCCAGGATACCTTTATGTACCTTTTCGGGCAGTGTGGCGATACCCACTGCCAAGCCACTGCTTTTGTCCTCTTTCCATCAACACCACTCCTAACAAAGCACGGATTCCGAATATAACAGGCTACCATGGACAATCGGCACTATGAGCATATATCTCGCTATTCAAGCTTCCAGGATCCCTTGGTGTTTTCTGCTAAACAAGCTAATATTTTGGTGACGCCATGTATGGATACTACAACTACTGGCCAGGGAACACAGGATATTGGAGTGGATATTCGTACGTACTATTCCACCTTCATGTCTACGGCTATTCAAATACTTAACCACTGGCAGGGCTCCACCACCGTACTACCAGTCCTTCAATAGTAGACGTCGCTCATATCTTCCACTTCCAAGCGTCACGGCATCCGAGTCTCTTCTGATTTATGAAGCGCAGCTGCCTAGACACCCCGTGTACACGGTACCCCTGCATCGTCGCCCTTCGAGGTTTCTCAGAAGAAATTCTTTGTCTTTCCGCGCATCATTGAAGAAGTCAAGGAGGCTTCGGAGCACTCTACGCGCACGCCCTGTGGTTGCTCCTTCGCGCAAATTTGCAGAATATAGGTCAGACGCTTCCTTCGACTCATACAATCTTGCTCCTCGTCCAACTACCTGGAGGAAGGACTATGTATCACCACATCACGCAAATAAACTTTCTTACATCTTATGGTCAGCAGTTGGTGAGTTTCCACTTTGCTTCCGGCAATATGATCTAATTTGAGATTGCAGACAGGAAGGCTGTAAAGGGTCCAATATTCAACCTCCACTCACTGTTACAATATATATCTCCGAATACAAGTCCCATATACTACGATATTCGACAGGATCCATTGGAGTCACGCATTCAATTCCTCGACCTCCCGAGACCAACAAATCAGCTCGATTTGTACCAACTGGCGACTAGTCCGGCTGTGGACGAACTGCTTCTTTATCATCCTCGATTGCCATGGCATATACATGTACACGCAACGCATGAGAATGGGGTCACCGTAGAAGATGTCTTGGCACAGATCCACCACAATCTCCGGATCCAGGTAGGAAGGCGTGACGTCTTCAACGCTGCAATGAATCCCTCTGATCGTGATGAGATATACACCGCCTACTACCTACGGAATGGTGCGGAAACAGGAGGTGTGCTGCGTATGGATTTTCTTGGGATTGATGTAGTGTTCTTAGGGCTCGGGAAGGGCAGGAATGGACTATGGGAGATCAAAACGTCCAAGGTAGCACTTTGATGTTTGAATCCCGATGATCTACAGTACATTCAGCATGGTTCGGATTTCAAAGGCTGTCTGGTGGGTTGGTTCGAGCTAATTTAATCTGTTTTTTAACGTACTTCATGTAGTAATCTATAGATACGGCATTTACTTTAGTGGCCTATAGTTTGACACGAAGGTCATGAGCTTACCGCCAAGTATCAGAATAACTATTATTTAAATCAAATCTGGGTCTGAGGCTCACACATCGAATGGACTGTGAGGTTTAAGTGTATGTGCTGCTTTCATATCAAGCTTTCCTCGTCAGCTGCCAGATATGTTTGATAATTCTCTGATGGATATCGACCGAAATAAGTGCTGTGCAAATGCTACTAACCAGCTATGTTAAATAAATACAGGGGGTAGTGGCTTGCAGTTTGGCCCACAGATGTACATTAGGTGCCACACTTTAATCTGAATCAGTTTCAGATGTGCTCGCCCAACATGGATTGACACGCACACCTATCATCAACCATCATGCCCTCTGCTCTCGCCAGCTGGCGTCCAAGGCATCCTCTATCAGAAAGTCGTACCAGAACACAGCAATAGGTGCAGTTGATAAATGCCATAAAGAGTGAGCATCGATGATTCGGCCCCATGGGGGAAAATCACGAAGTTCCAGTCCAGTCGCGGCCGTAGTCAGAACAACAAACCAAACCGCTTTATTGACAAAATATGGCCTATACGACCTTGGCCTAGAAGGGAACCTGCGAAGGATGGTTCCTGGAAGTGCGTAAACTATCCACAATGCATTGTGTACGAGGCCGAAGGTGATGTTGAAAGCCATGTTGTAAAAATAGTCGAAACGTGGGAGCAGAGACAGGTAAGTTATGTGACCCCCGTACGCCAGAGCACAAAAGGCAGGCCACGCCTTATGTTGCAGGTTATACGACTGATGATGGTTTGGGCGAGAGTACAGATGAAACAGTCTGACCACAGTGTAGTAAAGGGCGTACACAATGGCCAGAGCAGCAGAGAAGTAATCTAGCTTCTCTGTAATAGGAAGATCTACAGGGATCCAATGAGACAGGTCCTGCCATTCTACATCCAATTAATAGAACTTGCCTCGGGTATGGAATACAGAAGACCAAATCCACGCGTTGATGCTGGTAAACGCCCAGGTAATATAATAGGATCTCATGGGGTGAGACTTTGGTATACTCCGTTGCACTTTTAGTGCCCCTTGAGCATGCGACCAGAGATTAAATAGAGAGAATACCACCGAAGCAGGTTCTTGCATCCCGGCGAGGCGCCAAAATGGCCACTTTCCGTGGTACTGCTGTATCGGTAGACCCTTTTCGACATCCCTATCCGTTTTTTCATGCATGCACAAGTATTTGCAGTTGTCGTCACATGTCCAACCCGTAATTTGGAGAGTTAGCGGCAGTGGTATTGGGGTTTGGATTTGACATCGATTTGTGGAACAACTGGTAACACAATTCTGGTAGTCGTCTGATCTGTCTCCAGACGACGCCAAGGTTTTCCAGCACAGTGCTGTAACGAGCAACAGGCGGGTGTTTATGTGCATTAGCCGCAAGTGCTTCAGAAGATCTGGTCAACGTTTCAACAATGTTCACCTTAGTGTGTGGGAGCATATTTAAAAGTCCGATTCGTGCCAGAATTTAGGCTAAGTCCCAGTCGCAAGTTTTGACTGACAAGTGTACAAGTGGACGCCCCAAACATTGCCCTGCAAAATTATACAGAAGAGCCGTCCTCCTGTTTCAAAAGAAGACTAGAAGAAGACTTCACGTCTTTTAGGTAAGCCTGCTACTCAGGCATTTCCAGCGCCTGAAAAGCTCATAGATCTTGTCCTCTGTATAGTTGAACATGGCTCGCACATCACAGTCGATAACCTTCTCGTCATCTCCATATTTCTTCGACCGTGGCCAGCATGGGACGGCGCAGCCGATTACAGAACGTATAAATGTCAGTCTGATAGAAAGTTAACTGATATGATGGAGTTTATCGTTTTTCAAGGCGCACTCCAGGCCTATAGTATCGTACTACTCACCAAAAGTTGTCGGTGCACATCATTATGGAGTACGAAAGATTCGCACCGGTAATTGCATCAGTGCAGCTAATTCGACCTTTTTAACCAGGAACGGCATCCCATGAAGCCTCATCGCCTCACCTTGACGAATGCTCTTGTGATGGGCTACGGACTTGATAAACAGATTCACCACATATTCGACCCACGGCCTGCAACACAAGCCGAACTTGAGGCGTACCATGATCACGACTATGTTGACTTCCTTTCCAAGTAAGAGCGTAATACGCTAACCGTGCCGCTGTATATTTACTAGGGCCTCCGCCTTTCAGAGTTACGCCAGGTAACCAAACGCAAATGAGACACATGATTGACATATTCAATTGTGTTGAGGATTGTCCTATCTTCGCTGATATGTATGACTTCTGTCGTATGTATGCTGGGGGCTCTCTCGCTGGGGCGCGAAAACTATGTGCTGGTACTACCGACATCGCTATCAACTGGTCTGGTGGGCTACATCATGCTAAACGCGGTGAAGCGAGCGGCTTCTGCTACGTGAATGATATCGTTCTTGCTATTCTTGAGCTTCTCAGGTTCGAGCTGCTGGTACTTCAGTGATACAGGCATATTTATTTCTACGCCAACAGGTATCATCCACGCGTCCTCTACATTGACATCGATATCCACCATGGGGATGGCGTTGAACTTGCTTTCTACCAAAGCAACCGTGTGATGACTGTCTCTTTCCACAAGTACACGGGTGACTTTTTCCCAGGAACTGGAAAGTTAGACGACAACGGAGCCGGGCATGGAAAGCACTTCTGTCTTAACGTGCCTCTTCAGGATGGGATTGATGATGATATGTACTTAGCAATATTCAAAAGCGTCATTGACGATACTGTCACCGCTTTTCGCCCTTCTGCTATTGTACTTCAGTGTGGTGCTGACTCCTTGGGATGCGATCGTCTAGGCGCCTTTAACCTCTCTATCGCTGCGCATGGAGAATGTGTGAACTTTGTGCGCAAATTTGGCGTCCCTCTCCTTGTTGTCGGTGGCGGTGGCTACACCATCAAAAATGTTAGCCGATGTTGGACATATGAGACTGCGGTACTAGTAGGAGCATCAATCCCCGACGAACTTCCAGCGACAGTTTATGACTCTTTTTTCGAAGACTCTCAATGGAAACTTCACCCGCCTCTCACAGGAAAAGTTGATAATCAGAACTCTCCGGCGTCTCTCCAACGCATCACAATTAGCGTGAAAACTAAACTACGCTACCTCCAAGGAGCTCCTAGCGTCGCTATGAGCGAAATTCCACCAGACCTGCTAGGTTTGATGGGTGACGAAGAACGAAATCCAGAAGAGAAAGACGAAGAAGCCAAAGGTACTGGGAAAGCGGGCGAGGTGAGAATGGGTACGAAGGCTGCTCGCAATGAATTCTATGACGGCGACAATGATGTCGATCGCGAGGACGATGAGACACTTCAGACACCGAGCGTGCGTGGTAGGGGGACACCTCGTCGTGGTAGAGGATCCCGTCGTGGGCGTGGTCGAGGTAGGGGTAGAGGGACAGCTACGGCTACGGCTACAACTACAGTTACGTCTACAGCTACGTCCTCCACACCGCGTGAGGAGGGTGAAGAAGAAACTGAGGAACCCGTGGTTCCACCAACCCGGAGAGGTAGAGGTCGCGGTAGGGGCCGAGGACGCGGCAGAGGCAAGGCTGTTGACAAGGACAAGGACAAAGAAAACAGCAATCCTACGGTGGAGTCAACCACAACTACCCCTATGGATGTGGATGTGGATGTATGTCCTTTCTTTTATGATCATGCGCCCTCCTTGAATAGCGAGATAATTTAGGAATCATGACTTAACGTTGCTTATTGGTGATGAACGTTACCTGTGTGCGTAAGTTATTGACGCATTCCTCTCTGAATAAAATGTACATAGCGATCTACGCTCTGGTTTCGGGTGTGTATATTTTTCGCAAGGCAGATAGATGATCAGTGGATTCAGGCCCGACACCCACTTGTTTTCAGTTCCTGAGAATCCATGGTGGGTATATCTCGCATTGACAACGCATAGACAAATTCTTCGAGATAGTGCCCCGGAGTCATAAAATAGCTAACATAGTACCTAATTCCCTTACCCTGATTAAGCCGATAGCCCCTTCCCTACTCGGCATGACCTAGTTCTCGTTTCCTCGGGGTGAGGATTATGGGCAAGCGTCCTTTCATCATCACGAAGAAATCTGTCATATCTTCTTCCCACTTGGCAGGGTCATACCCCTCCTCAAAGCGCAGCTCGAACTTCTGCATTACCAAGCAGACCAGCATGCGCATCTCCATCCACGCCAGATTCTTGCCGACACAGTTTGACGGACCGGTGGAGAACGGGATAAATGCCTGTTGGTTGAGAATCACGTCTGCTTTGTCCTTAAACAGCGCGGGTTCAAGGGTGGCCTGTTGCTCCGCTTGGAGCCAACGTTCGGGGATGAAAGAGTCTGGGAGTGGGGAGAAATAACGGGAGTCGCGGTGCAACGGGAAAAATGGAACGAAGGTGCTGGTGCCTTCTGGCACGTAGCTGGACACACAGGTAATCAGCCATTGAGATAAAAGTACAATATACGATGAAAGCCACTTACTATTCCCCAATCACCCTTGCTGTGTCCGCGTAGCGCTGGCTACCACTGAGAACAGGTGGGAATAGTCTCAAGGCTTCATTTCTGCAGAAAAAATGGTATTATTAAGCATAGCGTGAATGTAGTATGGAGGTGGCATACATTGTGGCATTCAAGTATGTCATGTGAGATTGCCTGGTGTAGTCCATTATATTGTCCCCCAGTTCGTCTATCTCAGCTTGGAGTCGCTTGTATGTAATGGGGTTGCACAAGAGCAAGTAGAAGAGGTTCGAGAGTGAACTGGAAGTCGTGTCTGAGCCTGCTACAATAGCTAAGCCGCCTACAAGGAGTGCAGTCGTCAACCTCCCTCCCAAAGATAGGTCTAAAAGGACCTCTCACCATCATTGATAACCTCCACATCGCTGGGTGGTGTCGCAGAGCGGCCTTCTTCATCCATCTAACAGAGTAGCAACAATGTCAGACACGAACCACATACTTTAGTAAGAGATGATCACGCACAAGATAATAAAACAAGTCTTTCATATCCGATCCACGCTCTTTTCGTGCCTTTGCGCAACTTTTTGAATGATTCCGGAATTCCTTGAGATCTTTTGCTAGGTTGGGGAAGCGTAGAAAGAGCGCGCCGAGCCAAGGAATGTGGCTCAAGAATAAGGCATTTCTGGAAGCAAGTTGAAGAGAGGATTGCCCATGATTCTGTAGAGAACTTACTTTTGGCCAGCTTCAAGAATATGCCACAAACCATTGACGTCTCCCCCATCTCGCATCATCTCCGAGCCTCCGCCAAAACTGAAATCAATTCTCATCAGAATAAGAGACGCCACAGTAGCAGTATTCACTACTTACGCCATGTCATTCATAAAATCGTATCTGCCAAATCCATACACTTTTAGCTAATGTAAATTCAAAGGAAAGAAAGAACAACATACGTGAAGTAAGATATCCATTTCGCCAGGTCCACCACCCCCTCCTGCTCCGAAAGCCTTTCCACGAGCTGGAGGCAACGCCTGGTTATGATAGGTTCGTATCCCTTGAGCGCTGTAGAATTGAAGGCACGGGTCCAGGGACGGCGCCTGCGGGTGTGTTCGGTATGGTTGCGGATTGCGATCATGGGCTTCACGGCTTCGGCCTCCGGAATGCGACCATCCCAGACTAGATTAGTATATATCAGAGGCAGCAGAAAACCAAATGGTTAGAGACGTACATGGGCCTTTTGGTAGGCCCTGAGGACCCATCATTGGCGCCACAGCAGCGACATTTCGAATAGAGAGGTCGTTCGGCCCTAGTAAACGCATGAATATTAGACACGACAGACTAAGATAAACATTTTGCACTCACCGATACGTACGACATCACCATACTTTTTATGCAACTCTGCATAATATATATGCTGCTTCCCACGATGTGATACGAACGCCAGCCAGAACTTTGAGGTCTTACAGAGGAGTGGGCCAGGGTACTCTGCGAGAGGGTGCCATGGGGAAAGTCGGTAAGCGATGATTGAAGTGGATAGTGCGGTCCAGAATGTGAGGAAAGCCGTGATGCCGGCGACGAGGGGCGAGAAGTGGTGAGAGAGTAGAGGTGTTAGAGCTGCTGGAACTCCGACGAGGAGGGCGAGTATATGCAGAGGCTCATGCGTTTCTGTATGCTTGAAGACAAGGTGGGTGAGCTAAAATAGGTGAAGTTAGTTAGTTTCAGGGTCGGCTGAACAAGTGAAAGAGTTACTTACAAGGCTTGCACCTACAACTAGGAGCATCGACTCGCTGAATGGAAGCGAGCTCAGTGTAGCTTTGATCAGTGCCGAGGTAGATTGCATGGTTCGTTAAGTTGACCATCTTCAACGTACGTCTTATAAGTAAGTCGCAAATCAAGAACCTGTTTCCAGCCTCAGAGAATTTGCCAATCCAGCCAGTGTCATGAGTTCCAAAACTCATCAAGCCGTCTTGACGTCGGGCCCGACTCGGAGCATATTTCGACCTCGGGCTCGGGGATGATCGAGCGTCTAGAATGTTGCGAATGGGTCGTAAGAAAGAGAAACCAGCATGTGCTTGTGATTGTGGAGAGCATACATGGACGACAGAGGTCCCCGGTAACCCCTGTGGCCCATATTTTCTATCAAAGTTCAAAATCACCTGGACAGCTGAATCCGCGGTGTCGTAAGCTTCCCGTCGTTCACGAGAGATGCCGAGGGCAAACCCCGAGCTTCTGGCCATGTTGAACTACTGTAATGGACGATAAAGTCGGACTCGAAGAAGGATAAAGAAGAACTGAAAAACAATATGTTGTGTCATGGGATGAGATTTGAGGGTCGGCATCACGAAAAGTTAGCCGAGGGGGATCCCTGAACTTCAAGTTCTATCGTCGATAAACGAATACCACTCAGCCCAGTTCTCTGGCAGATCAGCGTTTGGACCTGAAGAGTCGATATGTTTTTCATGAAGTGTTTAGGTGCAACTGTCAGATATGCAAGCTCACTCCAAGTATTATAAGTCGTTGCAAATTTGTTTCATGTTTAGATTTATCATAAATAAGAATAATTTTAGTGTAATAGTCGTTGGCGTCGTAGAGTGCGTGCTATTGATACAGTGTTCATTGAACCTCACAGAGGTCAGTGGTAGGGTATGCGTCCATGAAGTTGTAGTGGCAGGCAATAAAGATTGCAAAAGGAGGAATTTGGGGCGACAGCAAAGTGAAGGTTGTGTGCTGCATGCGAGTGAGGCAGAATTCGATGCGAAAGCAATGCTCGAATTTTGGGTTGAAATGCGAAGGCGAGAGGTCGTGGAGTCATAGAGGGAATCAAGACCGCATGACGGCCCATGCTGCGATGCCCGCGATTGCGCCGAGGAGGACGAGTATAAGGAGTGCCCATAGACACCGTAAAGCCCATCTGACTTCTGCTTTCCTCATGTCCTCGATAACACGTCGGCGCTCCGACTCTGACTTGTCGGCCATCCACCCCACCTCAACATCATTACTTGGTGCGCGCAAAGGCGACCAAAGAATCCAGGCACCCATTATCCAGAATGGAAAGAATACTAATGGAAGTCATGTTTAGTCGATGGTAGAATAGAGCTTGGTAGATGCACTTACGGAAACCAAATTTGAAGAGATACTTTGCAAGGGTCACTGGCTCAGGAGCCTTGCGCGAGTATGTCGGAGGCATGTCTTCCACGTAAGGAGGGAGTGCTTCTGCGACGCTGAGGTCATGTCGACTCTCGTGAGTGCGTGAAGTGGCGAGTGTATAGCCAAAAAAGTTGTCGAGTGGATTATGTTCCGCTGGAACTGCAGAAGGTGGTGTACGAGTGGTATTGGTGAGAACAGCAGTGGGAGTGGAAAGCATTGAGGTGGAAGGAGACATTGCGATGAAGATTTGGACTCGAAGTCAAGGCGGGGGCGATTGCTGATCCATTTGACATCATAAGCTCTCCTTTATATACGAGGGACCAATCCAAGGATTTGTGGACCAAGTCAAGCTAATTGGAAGCCAATCGAACCGTCACCAAGGAACGTGGCAACCGATTGCAGCTCGAATGAATTTCCTAAAAGGGTAATTATCATTGAAATTTATCCTTAAATGGAAATTTCCTTGTCATGACCAATCAATCTCAACTTTCTCTTCCATGCTTCCATGACGTCACTGTCAAACTCAAATGCCACTCACTAGCCATCAACATGTGGGCTAGTAAGCCACCAATCCACCCTGCGACCATAGACTGCGTCACCGTTGAGGTACTCTCCTCCTCCCAAGTACAAAGTTGGATGAACATGTCAACGTTTCTGATGTACCGACGAGTTCTCTTTTTTTTTTCGAAATCACAATGCCAATCTGGGATGTCAATTTGACCTCAATCAGCCATGAATGTTTGAAGAAGCGCCACGGTATGTACAGAATATTGCAGACCCTGAGCTAATTAGAAATCTATTCGGCTTCGCGTGCGGTGTGAGCGACGGTACATGCCTGTGACCGTCCTAAACAGACAATTTCATTCACTAGTGTCTTGCTGAGCTCTCTTGCATATTCTATCAACATTCAAGCCTCAGATCTATCATGCTGAACGGAGGCGAACAACCCTCGCCACTGGATTTCATGTCAAGATCAAATTCTTCAATGACAATTTCTAAAAACATGTTATCGCCTTTGACCATGCCCTGCCAGCGCATCTCCCTTTGGTTCCTTGAATCCGTTGTAGCATATCTGTACCGAGGATCCAAAAATCTATAAATGCTGGCTGTGATACCTCACATTCTCTCAGACTCCAAACGCACTCAATCGTTTATCGAGCCATCTAAACCACTCGCAAACTCTTCACCACCACCACACTCTCGTCCTCACAATGTTCTCCAAACTCGCTCTCGTTGCTGTCGCAGCCTCCGTTACCTTCGTCGCCGCGGTCCCCACTGGCACTCCTAGCGGTATCTATGGCTCCTGCAATACCGGCTCCATCCAGTGCTGCCAGCAATCTTTCTCTTCCGAGTCTCAGAGCGCCCAGGGACTTCTTGGACTCCTTGGAATCGTCGCCAGTGGCCTCACTGGCCAGGTTGGCACTTCCTGCACCCCCATCACCGGGATTGGCTTGGGCCAAGGCGCCAGCTGGTATGTCACCCACTTTGTCCCCCTTAAGTCTCAATGACCAATGGATTCCATAGCCACCAGGCTCCCATGTGCTGCAGTAACAACGACTTCCGTAAGCCATCTCCTCGTTCTTACCCATTTATCCTTAGCCAATCTGACCTCTCTTCGTTCTCTTTCGCAGATGGCCTTGTCGCTCTCGGCTGCACCCCCATCAACGTCAGCCTCTAAAAACCTTAAAAAGTCCGTTCGGATTTTTTCTATACCAGTGTTGCGCTAGAAGGGATCGGAGTTGTTTGGAGACATTCAGAGTTATCGCTAGTGAAGAGTATCTACTACACCCCCATTTGCCCCCACACTCATTTGATTTCGACTCTTTAATACTTAATTCCTCGATACCTTTTAGAAGTTGTCTAACTAGTTTCGGTGTCGCACTCGTTCGCTTTATGAATATCATCCCTTTCGTCAGTTTCCACAGACCTAGTCCAACTCAACACCCTAATCCGCATTTCATGATGTTATAACAAGCCGTAGTATTTACAAACCCCTTCTTTACAAAGCACTAAATGGTTTTCTTCGCTGTCTCTCAAAAATATATAACTGCTAATGGACCAATTATGAAACGGACCACGGTTTAGAGCACCTCAGAACCCGAGCGCAGCAATGGTCTGTGGCCAGGTTGCCTCCTTGACGAGGAACTGCTTAGCATCCAGCATCCTACGGATATAGGAAGGATATTAGTACTCGATTTCATATATTTTCCAAGGGTTAAAACGCACATAGTGTGAACGAGTTTAACGGAGTTGGGGAGGGTAGTGTTGAGCTGAATAGTAGCAGCCGCAACGCTAGGGTCAAGACGGCTGACAATGGTAGAGAACGATGGAACGACGGCGGGGGTCAAACCCGAGAAACCAGTGGAAATGAGCCTAAAAGCAAACCGCATCAGACAGAGCTGGCAGACGTTAATGTTATACTGACTGCATAACATCGGCGTAGATGATGCTAATGTCGTCGTTCGTAGGCGTGACAGTCGTTGAGCCACTGCTGACGGCGGTAGCAGCGAGAGCGGACTGGACGTTGGTGAACGCCGTAATGAGATTGTTAACCTGCGTGCCAACAGTGCCATCCGTTGCAGTGTGGTTTGCCTGCATCGTGACTATTTCGCAATATCGATTACGAACTTAGAAAAACACGAAGTGCTGGAAAATAGAGACGTAGAGCTCACGGATGTTGGGGATGCTGATATGGATCTGCTGGTCAAGGGCACTGACGATGTCGTGTATAGCGACATTGGTGTTGGTAGTCTGCCTTGCCTGGAGAGGGTTAGCGAAGGCACCAGCAATGGCGGCGAATGCGAGCAGTGTACGAAGGGCAAACATCTTGGCAGTAATCTCTCAGAGTTCTTGGAGGCAACAGTATACAGAGGAGACGAAGTCTCTGATAGAAGAACAAAACTTCAACAAGCTCCTCCTAAAAGACATCCCTGGGAGGCTCATGAGAGAATTTTGCGCCGATGACACGGGGATTGTAAGCGGTTAGTAGAGTTGGCGGTGGTCGATTACCAGAGCTCCGAGAGAGAACACAGATGTAGGCCGCCCAATCATGAGCCAAGGGATTGAAGCCAGAGTGCACTAAAACGTGCATCGTGGTATCCCCAAGCCAAGGACTTATTTTAAAAAATTGCTCGGCGAAGCAAGAGTCTCGAGTTTATGGCTGTCATACTCATGGATACATACCCGTGGGCGTCGTAGGAATATTTAGAAACCCAGAGTTCGAAGCAGACAAGAGACGAGTGGTAGAAACTGACTACAATCAGTGAGATCACTGGCGGCCGAAGTTCCTTTTTCAACCTCCGCTTAGGTCCACTTGTACCGTTTCTTCCCTCCCACCGCTTCCCACTGTGCTGAGAACGCTGTCATCGATGACTCGCACGGCTCGCACGGCTCGTGCGATAACTGGGAACGACAAATCGACAGCATCTGGTGAATTCTTGGGCGCTTTCTAGCGCCGGTTGGTCATGATTACATTTCCAGACAACGTCATTGTCTAATGCTCACGGCTTCACACCGTTTTTGCATCGCCTCCCATGGTGCATATGGGTGTTATGAGGCATTTGTTGTACTTGCGTTCTCAGCGTGCCACGTCCTAATCAAGGCACTCTATCCCTCTGGGCGACCGAAGGACCCCTCGCCCGCCGACGCGCACCTTTACTTTGCGTAGTTGAGTTCGACTTGATCCAGAGTCGTAAGGCCAGCGTTATGTCCCGCTCGACTACCACTGGATCTTGGGTTTAGGCACTGGCGTCTCATATCATGCCGAATATCCCCTGTCATGCTCCGCATGTCCATATGAAGCCTTTTGCTTTTGTGGTGGAATGTCAGCCAAATCCATACTCCGTGCGCTTTCTTTTGAATTGAATGCCATTGGAAGATTGAAATAGACTATCCCTGTCCCCCGGTCCCGGCTATACGCTGTTTTCCTGAGATTGTTTATCGAGTTGTTTAACTTTCTTCCTTCCCATTCTGCGGCTATTCTTTTCACCGCGTCCGCGTGTGTAAACTAGGTCTTGGCGGTGGAGCAGTGGGAGCTTATGGGAGAGATGTGATATCCTGGATAGTATCTTGCGATTTTCTTGTTGCCTGCGTTGGGGTGCGCGTTTCGGGCAACCCAGGATTTCAACTCTAGGAAACCTTGGGTCTTTGTGTCGAGGTATATGGATTTACGGGTTTCGAACCCCCAGGTCCCGCGGTCTTTTGTTAATCTTACGGTTGGTTTGTGACATCGGTGTTTCTCGTTATCCCACTCTGATTCAACATTTGTTGTTGGGACTTCGTATTCTTGACTGTGCCGACTTCGGATGCTTATTAGGGAACAGAGAAAGACTTTGAGGAGTTCATTCCCTTGTGGAGCCTAGTGCCCAAAATTATCCGTGGAGGTGAACTATGCGAAGTCGGCATCGATTTCGCTATTATTATACTTCGTATTTATATCCATCTAATAGCGCACAGTTTTTACCCTCAAGAACTTCGACACGGGAGCCCGACGTGTTACTGAAAAAGTGTCCTGTTGGGATACACAGAAATATATATAAAGGCAGTGAATACAAGGACGATCTCACAACGTTCGAAGTTCTGAATAATACTTCCGTTTTTGATATTCATTTTATGCACGGCCTTAATTTGTGTGTCATGAGGAATGACGATAACATCCTCCATTAACCCATGCCACTGCTCTGAAGAGTTCCCAGCCCTGCAACTTCCACCAACTTAACTACGACTGCCTTTGTCAATGCTGTGTGCACACCGCTCATTGTTCAACTGGAAAATACTTATAGAAAGCAATATTGTTCCACTATGCTAGCGAATTTCGAGATGACCTGGGAGACCAATGCTTACCACTCGTTAGCCCCTCCTAGACAGTCACCTCGTTTTAAGTACCTGTAGTGCGAGGCGCTCAGAGACTCAGGCTGCGCTGCTATGTCGACCATGCCCAGACCGGGAAAGCCGGCGGATCACGATCAAGATCAGGCACACGTCAGTTACCTAATCACAAGCATGCCCACGTGACACTCGAAAAAAATCTCAAGTGGCCTGATGTTCAACGGAAACATATAAACCGTGATGTAACCCAAATAAACGAGTCAATTTTATACAGCCATCATCTCTTGAGGCGTGGCCCAAGCTGTAACCGAAAAACCAGGAAATTGCTTATCGATGGATCTAGTACTGAAAATTGCAGATGACCTTTTCCTCGACACGGTCTGGGCAAAGCTCGTCCCACTTTCTGCCTTCACCAATTCGTTTACAACACTGAACAGCACCATTGTCCTGCCAGTCGTTAACTCCGCATCGAAATGGTCGCAAATCGTCATGCACTTACCACATCCACCCATAACCCCAGACCTCCTCGCATCAGCGCTCTCTTCCACCTCGTCTTCGACACCAATATCACACATATCCGCATGGCCCAGAGATTACATTCCGCGGCAGCTGTTCTCCTTGTGTGCTCTCACCCTCGTAGGAATCCACGTCCTGTATTTCCTTTTTGCTTGGCTGTCGTACAGATACATATTCAACCACGACATGATGCGACATCCACGATTTTTGAAAAATCAAATCCGGCTAGAAATTCAGTGCAGCCTACGCGCATTCCCTGGCATGATGTTGCTCACATTACCATGGTTTCAAGCGGAAGTATTAGGCTATTCGAAACTCTATGACGGACTCGACACCTATGGCTATTTTTACCTAATTGCATCGGTGCCTCTGTCTGTATCACCTCTTATACATCTATTTTGCACATTATTGACTCGAAGTTCAATCATATAGATTCTTGTTATTTACTGACTACTGCATCTATTGGATTCATCGCTGGCTGCATATCCCAATATTTTACAAGGCCCTGCACAAGCCACATCATAAATGGATTAGTGAGCCACTGTCATATTTGCGACACGTGGAAACGCCCCTGACAAGCCTTTATTACTTGACCAGTTCCTACACCCTTCGCATCGCATGCTTTCCACCCTGTCGATGGATACCTGCAATCTATCCCATATCACCTCTTCACCTTCCTTTTCCCGCTGCATCGTGTGCTCTATCTTGTGCTTTTTGTCCTTGTAAACTTTTGGACTATTTTGGTACGTTTGTTTTTGCCCATCCGAACTTTAATGTGCCTCAGTGATTGACTACGCTGCCCTTTGTTCTTTAGATCCACGATTCTGACATGATCACGGGATATGCTCTCGAGAAAGTAATCAACGGTCCCGCTCATCACACCCTGCATCACATATATTTTAATGTAAATTATGGCCAGGTACGCTTTCCACACATTCCGTTTGTCTGCGATATCTAAAAGTAATCGGCAGTACTTCACTTGGGCTGATCGCGCCGGCAAGTCATACCGACAGCCAGAATCATCCTTGGATCCATTGTTAGAAGTGAAGGCCCTTGACGAAGCAAAAACCCAATAGACGACCAGGGTTAGGCACTTCAGGTGGAAAATCATATATTTAAGTATCTAAAGATAATCTAACATATCTGTCTTTGACATGGTTTTGTACACATTATACCACTCCATCATTCAATATGCATATCCGGGCTCACATGTTACTGTCTTGCTATCACCGCATTCAATGGGGGCGTGAGTTGTGAAAATATAAGCATCTGATGGCCGGGCTTTGGCTTGGGAGCGACTTGGACGTCGACGCCACAAGATACGCTTCACAGATACGCGATAGCTCAAGTTGTTCATTATGTCGAAGGCAAGTGCACATGTGAACAAGAGTGGGGTGAGGTATGCATATTACTCATGAGGCTACACTAAGCTAATCCGACTCGGACTGGTTTAAGTTCTTCTTACAATCATAGATGTGTTCCGTAGTCCGAGTCGGAAACTCGTGATGCACAACTTGTTCCCGGGTGTGTCGATGGCGTAAGATGTTTTTTTCAAACGATGGGGAACGACGAGTACTTCCTCATCAGTGTCAGTCGTCTCACATGTGCCAGGAACAGTGTACCACCACACATGCCTTGCATCAGATTCAGCCCTCCGAATCATCACTCAGCGGACCAACTTTGCACCACCTTTCCAAAGCAGTGGCTATCGAGATTCTATTCCCAGTCAGAGGACAAATCCCCACAAGGACCTTTGCGTGTCGTGGTCTTTCACACAACAGATCGTGTCTTGATCGTCCTGAGCTGGCCGGCCATCCGTCCAAGGATCGACATTGAATTGTTGTCGAAAAAGAAGCAGGAATGCCGTGATGGCATCTTTTTATGTACCAGAGCAGGAGAACCGGTATGACATTCATGGCGTCTGCTAGATCGATTAGCTTTGTGTGGAACTCCATTGGGAAAGGAAACATGACTATAAGGACAGCACTGGAAAGGCTCACATCGACATGGATTTCAACATGCGCCTTGCTTTCCCGTCTTACATAGACTCTTTACCTTTTGTCGTTGGCGCAGGTCTTGTAAGCATTGACCTCTCGGATAAAGTTCCACTGAAGCTATCGAACCTCTTTACAGTTCACCCACTTCATCTTTAAGCGCACGGAAACACACAAGCCTGCATACTTGGGGGTGCTCATAGTAGGTTTCCCAGCGGCACTGACCCTGTTGTTCGCCCGCCACTTTTCTTCTACAATTGGCGCGGGAACAATAATTTTTATGACGTTCTGGTCGACTTTGGCAGCTTCTGTTCTGACATATCGGTTATCGCCGTGGCACCCTCTAGAAAAATATCCTGGCCCAGTGCTATGCAAAGTTTCGAAGCTATGGATAGCTTTTCTATCGCTCAGAGGAAAGCAACATGTGTACTATGCGAGACTCCACGCACAATATGGCGACGTCGTCCGAATTGGCAAGTGATTGTTGGGTAATGCAGCTTGAAGGTCATCATTAATTGAGACATTGTAATCAGGACCGAACGAGCTTTCCGTCTGCGATGTCGCCGCCGTGGCTCCCATTTTAGGTCCACAGGGTTTGCGTAAAGGGCCATGTGTGTTCCAGCTTCGTCCCATAGGATGCTGACCTTGCGCTTACATGGTCATATATAGACTGGGATGGCCGCATTCCTGAGACCGAAGTCGTGCGGCCTTTGATTACACTTCGTAATAAGGTGGAGCATACGCGCCGACGTCGTTCATGGACCCGCGCGTTTAGCGCAACAGCGCTCAAAGAATACGAAGCCATCGTCACGAAAAGAGGGATGCAGCTTGTAGATATCCTTGCAAATCAGAAGGGAGTGGTTGATTTAACCAAATGGGTCTCATATTTTTCGTGCGCTGCCTTCTAAATGTTTTTTTTAGAGGCTAACGTCCCCGATATGCAGCTATGACTTCATGAATGACCTAGCGTAAGCGTCGTGGACGATGGCTACTTACGCCCCACATCTGATGAGATGTTGACGCAGGTTCGGAGGAGGTACGGAGATGATGAGTGCAGGAGGTGACCCTGACGGGCTGTGGCACCTGATGGAGGCAGGTCAAAGGTCAGCCGTCGTTTCGCGTGTGTGACTTTGCACCCTTCTTATGATATTGTGTATACAGGATCGCACAATTCCTGAGCCAAGTCCCATGGCTCGGTAGGCTCTTCATGCGCTGCCCCCACTTTGCGCAGGACCTCAAAGCATTCCGTACACATGCTAAGAAGTGTGCAGTGGATCGTAGACGGCGAGGGCCAGTGCATAAGGACCTTTTTTATCATTTGGTGGGTAGGCGAGGTTCTCTTTAGCAGAATGCTAGTTGACGCCATGTTTTCATTGGGTACAGCTTGACGAAGACGGGATTTCTACTCAGCCACCGAACGTAGTGGAAGTTATCAGCGACAGTAGGTCCCGAATATGGTACTGTTTTAATAGGAGGAGTTGACCTGTGGTCACAGGCGGCCTAGCTATTGTCGCTGGCTCAGATACCACATCAAGTGCTCTCTCGAATCTGTTCTTTTTCCTCTTATCCAACCCTACCGCTTACAAGCGTCTACAAGCCGAAGTTGACGAACTTGGAAATGACGTCTTGGACTTTGGGAAGCAAGCGCAGATGTTGTATTTGAACGCTGCTATGTATGCTTGCAAAGTGCGTCTCAGTGTCCAACACTGACACCATCTGCACAGAAACGAAGCGTTACGCCTCTACCCGCCTGTTCTGAGTGGTAGCCAGCGCTACGTCGACGAAGCGAAGGGACTTGGGGACCAGTGAGCCTTAGTTTCTTCGACCTCCTATACTGATAGCTGCTAACAAGCCACCTCCGCATCCAGTTTTGTTCCGGGGGGCACGAGTGTCTTCATCCCCTTCTTCTGTCTGCACCGCGACCCACGTTATTTCTCCCCCCTCCCGGACACCTTCATTCCGGAGCGCTGGCTCTCCAGAGACAAACAAGCCGCACTCGAGCCCACATTATTCAAGGACCAGACCCACGTGGTACACAATACACATGCATTCATTCCGTTCTCGACGGGGCCGACAAACTGTGTTGGGAAGAGCTTGGCCTGGTTAGAAATGCGAATGGTGGTGTGTCTTATAATGCAGAGGTTCGAGTTACGCTTTGAGAAAGGGTATAGGAAGGAGACGTGGGAGGAGGAGATGTTAGACTATTTTGTGATGCTGAAGGGGAGGTTGCCGGTGGTACTTACAGAAAGGAAATGATACTATTTGAACAGTCGCTGTTGGTGTCGGCCGGGTACTGAGTCCTGTAAATTAATAACCATTTTCATATATGATTTATTCAGTTGAAATACTTGGCTTGGGTAGTCGGTAGCTACAAAACTCCATTGAAATTCCTCCTTATCGTCATAAGCTAGGGGCGGACTGTAGTGTCTAGCTGCGTCAGGGAGCTCCCTCCTTTCATTGTCCATCAAAGTTTCTCAGAGCTTCTCTCCCTGATCACTGTCAACAAACAAAGCCACGCCGAGGAGGGCCGGCAAAAAATAAGTCCTGTACAGCCGCCGGATCAAGGTCCCATTGCCACCAGCTGTTGTATTCGGATGCAGGGCAGGAGGACACGAGAGTGATACGAGACCAGACAACTTCCAGGAGGTCACTTGATATGCCATTGGCGATGCCAGTGCCTAATAGATAGGGCCTGAATGTTCCTGGCTATACTTAACTATAAGACGCTGCACAGTACGCATATATAAGGACAGTTGGCTCCAGGATATTCCACCCGATGGACGTAGATATCGATTGAGAGAGATTGACAGGATACCGAGAGGTAAACTTAAGTGGACTCCTGTGGCAGACCTATATACAGAAGTGCATACCAGCTGTACTCATTAGGTCCTTCTGGCCCTTCGTAACCACTACCTGCATCCCGTTCAATGACGTACCTTACTCTAGCTCTAGATCTTGCGCCGCAATCAGGAAGTGCTCGGAGGGGTTGAATTTCACAGCGCTTGCCAAGCTATAGTAGTACTAGTACCTGAGGACCCTGGAGTTGCCATGTACTAAGCAAGGGCCATCCGGATAGCCTCATACGACCCACACCCCGTAGAAGGAGTCACGCCGGTCCAGTGGTAGTAGACCCAGGGGATATCAGGAAGGAGATAGTCGTCGGGTTGGGGTCACCGAAGATGATATTACTAATACTTGCTACTCTTATTATTTCATCATTACATCACTTTTTTTCCGATAACTGAATTCAGTTACGACTTCTGTGTCTTCGCGGTGTATTCTCAGGTGCCAGCTGCTGAACGAGCCTTCAATGCATCTACGTCATCCTACAAATCAAAGCTTCACTGACTTCTCCCGGCATAATCACTGGCAGTTGAACTACACAGGCTGACCCGATGACTGCGGTGCTTCGCTCATCTTTACCAGTTCCTTGCTCGGAAAGGTCTAAGAGTAGGCTCCTCTTGAAATGATTCATTCTCTTGCTAGAGCCGTAATAGGAAGCACCAAGAACCCGTTGAAACACGTTTTCAATCTTACACCAAATGCGCACAACATCTGCGTGCTACTCGTCGCATTTATCCCTAGATGCATGTATAAAGGAAGTACTTGCCTTCATGCAACACGTCATACTTCTCTGCCCTCTAATTCCGGTGCGGGCACAGCCCGTCATATCATATCCTGACGTAGTTTACCGCGTACACAAGGCAGTCGTCACAATCCCACACATAGCTTCTCGCCAAACGCGGTGTAACGGAGATCTTCTGGGACATTATAATACTAGTTCACCTATTTCTAGGCATCTTTGTCACCCTCATACCTCTACAGCTGAGCATGCCCCAACCGCAGACAGCTCTCGCGTGGACCCATGGACCCGTCACTTCTACCGCTAGCTTTCGAGATACTACACACATTTCAAAACCCTCACCTTCACAGGTGAAAGACTCTTGGAGCCTGGTGGACCCCACCCGACGAGGCCGTTCTGCTCCTTTGACCACAGAAACGAGTACTGTATCCAGTGCACGGCCACCCCCACCATATGTGGACCCACCGTCATATGCAGGTATTAATGTAAACATGGAAGCGAAGGAGCCTCGCACACTGCCAATGTATTTGTTTTTCCTGGGTTTTGGTAAGCTTCTTTTCCTCGGCCATATATCATCGTTAATAGAGTCGATATAGTATGTCCGATACTCTGGATTGTGGGTACACTCAGAATGCGGCTTCCGCATGCACACCGTCGAGGTGTTTTCGATCCCTGGGTGACGTGGACGCTGTCTGAAGAAGAAAAGTCTCGAGTACATCAGGAATCAGAGAGGAGGATGAAGAAATGGGAGGTTGAGATGAAGTGGGCCAAGAGGTGTATGTGGGCATCAATAGCGTTCCTATGTGTAGGCTTGGTTGTGGGGATGGCAGTGTGGGGTACGGTTAGTAGGAGAAAAGATTAGTTATAATTATTTGAGACAGTCTCAGAGTTAGGATCGTTGTAGATGTTGTTGTCTTCTGGCCCGTTACTATTCGCAGAGACCGCCGATAAGGGGTAGGGTACATTGGCACAAGGCTGCACCATCATGATCTCGACCGTGGAAATAAATACCACAGCTATGCGCATTAGGAATCAGTTGATCCGATCGTGATCGAATGACTTCTTACATAACCATTTTAAGAAATTGCCCTGTTTCGGCAATTTCCTTGACCAACTGCCCAAATCCTAACACTGTAACAGATTCTAACCCTTGTCCACTTTGCTCGACATCTCTCATGGACCTGGCTCCTTTCCGTTACACTCAGAAACCGATATATAAACTCTAATCGCCGTCAGCTATCACCCTCTAATCATAAGTCGCGAATATACCCAAACTTCGCTGTTATTGCCACTGTTCAACATTCAACCACAGCGGGGGCTAAAACCCAGCTACGATGAATCTATGACATTCTCGCTCCCGCTCGACCTGCAGCTTCGCCCTCATTCTATGGCCCGATGTACCCGACATTTTTGTATCCATGGACAGGTCCAGATGACAACTTAAGCACAGCTACTTTGTGATGTCATCCATATATCATGATCCCAATCACCACACTCTAGTTATATAGCGCCACAGAACAATCGAGAACACGTCCCAACTCCGACTTGGCTTCCTGGTTGCTTTGTGACGATCATGAGGACTTACAGCAGCATTAGCATTTGGGTACGAGAACCTCGGAGTTGGCTGCTCATGTCACATGTGCATCTTAGAGACCTGCTCTACGCCGGGCTATAGCATACACCGCCATCGTTTTCCCATGACCAATGACCAGCGCCCAGAAGAGTGTGTACTCTATCCTATCTTTAGACCTGATTGCTCACAAGTATGTCGCGTTAGTCCGAGATTGCCTACTGATGTACTAACCTCAAAGCCGACTTAAAGGATTCAACTATCGTTCCGCGTCGACGTCGACGACAGCCGAGCAATGTAAACATGTTGGAAGACATTTCTAAGAAGAAGGAAGATCATTTTGATATTCCGAACTCGGACTTGTCACCAGACAAACTCCATACGGAACAACTAGTACATCCGATTTGACTATAAAAGTACCTTCATCCTGGAATTCATATATTTCACTATCGCGGCCCCAAATGGATTTTTCATCATACCAACAGCCAATATTCTTAATCGTGGGAGCAGGTTTTGTGAGTAAGCTGTTTCGAACGATGTACTTTGTTGAACTCACCATCGTCCCCTATGAAGTTTACCTACCTCATCTTTAAGCGCACCGAAACACATGAACCTTTGCACATCTCAGCACTTCTCGTTGGCTTCCCCGCCACATTAACCTACCTAATGGGCTCTCACTTTCCAACCATTGCTATTGCATGTGGCACAACCTTCCCCATATTTTGGGCGACTGTGGCCACTTTTGTTCTCCTATATCGACTATCTCCCTGGCATCCTCTTGCCGGCTATCCTGGCCCCCTCCTATGCAGAATATCGAAACTCCGTATGGCGGTCCTCTCCCTGAGTGGAAAACAACATATCTACTATGCCGAACTACACAAAAAATACGGCGATGTTGTAAGGATCGGTGAATATAGCTAGAGATCTTCTCTGCAATTCAGGCCTGATTATACTGGTCCCAAACAGGACCGAATGAGTTATCCATTCGCGATGCCGCAGCCGCGGCACCAATGATGGGACCGCAGGGCTTTGCAAAGGGTCCATGTGCGTACATCCGCCGATTGCTAGCGCCCTGACGACTAGTGGCCGGTTTTGGTGTGGCATCTGTCTTCTAACCGCAATTGTTCCGAATACAGTCTGGGATGGTCGCATCCCTGAAGCTGACGCTGTCAAACCTATGATTGGGCTCCGTGACAAGATGGAACATCAACGTCGTCGCCGTCCGTGGACGCGTGCATTCAGCACGGCGGCGCTAAGAGATTATGAACCAATCATCATGAAACGAACGACACAACTTGTGGAAAGGCTTGCAGAGCAAAAGGGCGTTATAGATTTGGCCAAGTGGATTTCCTTTTTTGCGTCAGTCATTTCAGTATTTACCGTGTGTATAGGAAGCTAACACTTTAGAAGATATGATTTCATGACAGATATGGCGTAAGCATCGTGTGGCTCGAAAGTGAAGTAATTTGATTAACGGGTGGTGGGTCTATACTAGCTTCGGTGGCGGCTCAGAGATGATGCGAGCAGGCCACGACATTGACGGACTATGGGGCCTCCTTGAATCGGGTCAAAGGTAACATCTGAAGAAGGTGCCTACTTGAACACTTCTGACGCAATGTCATAGAACTGCTTTGTTCATGAGCCACATTCCCTGGCTCGGTGCCCTTTTTTTCCGATTTCCTTGGTTTGCATTCTCCCTCAAGAAGTTCAGGCTCTATGCTAAAAAGCTGGGAATGGCGCGCAAAGAGAACGGTTCGCCTTATAAAGATATATTTCACCACATGGTGTGTGGTGCAGAGTTTTTCTTTTTGGATCTTCTGAACATCGATGGGCTCTGTAGCTCGACGAGGATGGTGTCTCTGAGACACCCGCATCTCCCATGGAAGTCGTCAGCGACGGTGTGTTCCCCGATACTACTTACGATTCGGCCGGCTGAAACTCGTAATCAGCTGGCTTGGCCATCATCGCAGGATCTGATACCACTTCTAGCGCACTTTCAAACCTCTTCTACTTCCTGTTGTGTAATCCTAACACTTACAAGAGGCTTTTGGCTGAGATTGACGCAGTCAGCGACGAGATCATGGACTGCACCAAGCAGGCGCACATGCCATACTTGAATGCTGTAATGTAAACGTGCATGACATCTGCTGTACAGTAACGGCTCTGATTTCGTCAAACCGTACTAGAAACGAGAGCCTTCGACTTCTACCCCCCGTCCTGAGCGGTAGTCAACGCTATGTCAACTCCGGTACAGTTATGGGAGACCAGTGAGTCGTCCTTCCGTCTACGAGTTGTTCTCTGCCATCGGAATATAAATCATCGATTGTATTTCCTAGCTACGTGCCGGCAGGCACATCCACATTCGTCCCATTCTTCGTATTGCACCGCGACCCACGCTACTTCTTCCCCTTACCCGACAGCTTTATCCCCGAGCGCTGGCTCTCCGCTGATCACCAAGCTTCCCTCGAGCCCACCCTCTTCAAGGACGTTACAAATGTAGTCCACGACATACAGGCTTTCATCCCCTTCTCCATGGGCCCCTCGAATTGCGTAGGAAAAAATCTAGCTTGGATGGAGATGCGTATGGTTGTGTGTCAACTTCTTCAGAAATTCGACCTTCACTTTGAGGAAGGGTTTCACCCAGAACAGTGGGAAGAGGATTTATTCGATTATTTTGTAATGGTGAAGGGCAGACTCCCAGTTGTCCTTAGACCAAGGAAGTAGAGGACGGAGAATGAATTAATGACGGATGTATCGAAGTTGCAATGAGTATTTTGGATATTTGGTAACTTACGGTAACTCCTAAACAATTACACAAACAGCGCCTTTAAGCATAGGAGTAAGTACTAGTCGTGTTACAACATTCCACGCCAAGTATCTCAACCATCTGTTAAGCAATTACAAGCGAAAATCGCATAGACTAGTTCACCGAACCCCATGGCCAAAAGATTGGAACAGTCCTACGTTGTTTGGAAGAAGTAAGCCAGGCATTCAAACAACGATGGGGAGGACGGACCTCTTGTACGTATGCCACCCAGGATCATTGCCGAATTTCTCATTCCCTGCTTTCTCGAGGGGCGGAACACCGGAGACCTAAACGTTGGATTAATAGGATATATTCAGTCCAAGCATTTAATTCAATGGTCTGTGACGTACATTGCGTGTCAGGAACCAGGTAAATAGAGGGCTTAACGCGGCAAGAGCGATCGTGCCTTTCGGGAAAGCAGAGGTCTGCAGGGTGGCAGTGGAGATGACCCAAATACCCGTCCAGATGCCAACCTCGCCGACATAGCTATGGTTACGAACGTATGGATGGTATCAGACTGCCAGACTGCCAGATATCGTGGGTAATAAGGGTTTACGCACTTGGGGTGTCGGCTGATACTCCATAAACCAGTGGTGATGAACTTCTCGTCGTGCTGCTTCCTGTCTTTCGCTTTCCTCCAGGCGGTCTTCTGGCGGTCCGCAATTATTTCAAAGATAAGAGAGCCTGCATATAACCCCGCTGCAATGTAGTCGCGTGTCCTGAGGGCGGGGTGGAGCGGAGCGGGGAGGGTGTTGCAAAGGAAAACGGGAAGGCCGACGAGACTAATCCAGGTTGCTTATATGCGGTCTCATTTGAGTATTGATGAAGGTATCTTTGTGTAATTGTTACCTTGAGCTAGCCAGTAATAAGTAAACTTTACGGGCTGTTTTTTAATCTTATCGAAACGCGAGTCGCCACCCGCCTTGATCGCTCTCTGCAATGCGAAAGATGGTGAGGATGATTGAGAAAACAATAAAAAAATGCGCATACATAAGCTAAAAAGCTTCCTAAACGTGCACTCCAGATACCCAGAGCAGCACTCAATAGTAGCTGCCTGGGTGCAAAAGAAGAAAGAGCGGGGAGTGTGATAGGGATGCCGTGGTAGAATCTAGTCTTGAGGGCTGGGTAATACAAAGAGATGAAAGTAGTAGAGAGAAAGCCAAGTGCCCCTCCCAGGTCGTAATACATTTCAGTCTGCTGTGGCACGAACACGAGAGCAAGTACTGAAATGGGGTGTTTAGGAGGTGAAATACATGCGCCAGGTGAAAAACTTACGGGTCTGCAGGCCATAAGCACTTGCAAGACAAGGAAGCAGGCGAGAAAACACGGGCATTGAAGGATCTGAAGCTTGTAGTGGTGAAGGTAGAAAAGAGAGGATGATATGCGCTTGCCAACAGAGTACTAGTGACGTAATGATCGAGGCAAGCGCGTATACGGAGTTCGCCGGCGGTTTGATTTACGAGTACATAAAAAACATGATTTTTTGCAGATAAAATCTTTGTGAGAGGAATTTAGATATATGTATAAGTATGCGACGTTGGGGAGGTTGAGAGATTGCGGGGAAGTTCTATTGTGGTGGTAGTTGGATTGTCCAACGATTGGAACGCAGGTCCTTCTCAGGTTTACTGTAGTGTCACACTGCATTGATGCGATTTAGTTCCAGAATCTAGCATCGGTGGGGCACTCATGTACTACTAGTATTTGTAATAGTGAGGAACGACTGATGCGTCGGTCCAGTCGAGAGAATAGACAATAAACGGTCTGTGGTTGTAAGAATTACTGTGACGACGTGATGCCTTGTGACATAGATCAGGTTGATGATTCTCAGAAATTCCCACACACCTGACCGCTGAATCTCACAACGAGCAAGCTCCAACCTTGTTCCTTGCCCATTTCCTGTCGTGCACCTATCAGCCAGACGGTTAAAAATATTTAGGTTTATATCCGGGGTCAAAGGCAGTCTAATCGCTGCGGGCCACTACGCTACATTTTAAGCGTCATCAGGTTCGTGTTTTCCGCCTTATTTTATTCCGTCACATACCAATAAAGCCTTATCAGGGATACTTCGTACAAAACACTACTTGGACAGGTTCGGAACCATCATCATGCAACGCTTGGCCCAAGATAGAACTAACATTAGCTTGTATAGGCAGGCGTGCAGTTCCATATCGCTTGAATTTTCACCGTGTCACATCGGCATACGGTCTTCGTTTCCGAGGCTCGGTTTCTTTGGTATAATTGCCTGAATTTACTTCATGGACAATCCCCAGCATTACCAGCCCCTCTCGCACGCATTGCATCCGCCGCAAGCCTCGGCACAAGCTACATATACGTCGACTGGCATGTTTAATTTAAAGACATTACCTGCGGCAAGCACTCAACGCGAAGAAGAGGAGGAAGAGGAAGAGGACGGCGATGATGAGGGCCTTGTAGAAGAGCAGCTAAATCAACAAGATGCGCATGGGAGTATTCCCTCTTCTCCTCAGCTGAAGACCACTCGGTGTGTATATTCTACTGGAAACCCGACGTCCGATTATAAAATATTTGAACTGACATACAATTGGATCTGCCGAAAGCGCGATAGATGCACAGACACAAAATCAAACACAGCAAGATGAGATAAACTCACAAGGGAAGCGCCGACCAGGTCGTCCTCGCGGTTCCAAAAATAGGAAACCTCGCATTGGGCTAACCCCATCCAAACAAGAGCCTGTTTTCTACAATTCTGCGGCTGGGGCAACAGTCCCTCAACATCCTGATGTCAACGCCCATAACCAACAGTATTATGAGTTCCAATGGCGAGTTTTGAATCTGTGCTCAGAATTTTACACCGCAGCGGAAGAACTTGTTGTATGTGGTTCGAAGCCTGTCATGATGAACTTGTTTAATAAAGTTATATAGAAAGGAACACAACCGCTAGTAATAGCACAATGTTATCAAATGGGACCGGGAAATAAGGTCGACCCCTTAGTTATGCTCGGAGAAGCAAAACGCATTTGCGATACACTGGTGAGCCAACGTTTCGTAAACCAAGAGCGATGTCTGACGTGAGTCCGAAGCTCAGTAACCCTTCTCAATTAGTTGCTTCACCACCACCGCCAATTTATTCCGCGGCACCTACTTTATATCAGCCTATGCAGACGCAACCCGTTGCCTCAACATCTGGCCATCCTCCCGCTTCAACAAGTAAATCAACGACCCCCACTACCGTGATCTCCAATCCAGGGACCTTTGTCCTGCCCCTACCAACCGCCCAGCCAACCTACCAATACTCGGTGTATGCACCACCCCCTGGCCAATACCCAACCACGCCATACTACCAATATCAATATGTCACTCCCGGATCGTATTACGCACAGGCCCAGCCACCTGCCCAACCTGTTCCCCAAACACAGCCAGCTGTGACCCATACGCAGCCGGCTCAGCCTGAAGCGTCAACCAGTACCAGTGTCTCGGCGACTGCAAATGTTGTCACGTCGACACCGGGAGGAAATCAAGGAGCATGGTCAGAGGAAGAGATGGAAAGGCTAAAAAAGTTGGCGGAGGATAGCAGGACTATTGGACAAGGAGGAGAGATGGAGTGGGATTGGGTTGTACATCAATGGGGTAACGGACGGACAAGGTTTGTACAGCGTTTCTTTGTCTTGTCTCCCATACGCATTCATATTCGAACGTATTATAGACACCAAATCCTGATCAAAGCCACTGCTCTTGGTCTCAAAGAAAGCTCTTCACGGGGAATAAAGCGGCGGCGTGAAAATGAAGGCACCAGTGACGCCGCTAGCCCCTCTGTCCCTACCCCCTCAGCAACCAACGCGAACACCTCTTCAACAAGCACTTCTAATATCTCTGCCCCTTCCCCTTCCCTCAGTCATACAACGTCCACTCCTGCCGCATCACCCGCCCTGCAAAACTTGCAGCGTCCAGCTCCCAAGGCTACCTCAAGCTTACCCTGGCCAATGCCCACCGTGGCAGCCAATACTCCATCACCTGTGGGAACGGCCGCGACGGACCAGCGCACCCTGAGCTACTATCGAGCACGCCCAAGCCAAGAGGGCTCAAGCTCTGGTGTGACGAAAACCCCGCCAACGCATACGTCATATATGTTCCAACCCAACGGCGGTGCGGGTTCGTCAAGGCTGGGGAAAGAGAATGGGAAGTAATTGCGCGCCTTTTATATGGTGGTTTGTGATTGAGGCGGTGATAGCTGATATATTCGGGTGCGGAATTTTTTGCGCGGCGTAAAAACCACTATAGTGGTGCCCTATCGGCGTGTAATCTATCTTTCTACCAGTTGCATGGCCCGTTTGTCCATAGGGACAGGATATTGGACTTGTACTGTGTCTTTCTTGATTGACTGTCGTCTGGTGAACGGTGTTGTCTATCTGTACCCTTCGTGCGCCTGACATACAGTATAGCATTTTACCTAAACAGTCCCTTCTCTAGTCCCTTCTCTCGCCCAAGTGTATCGCTGTTGTACCATTCCTTGCTGTATGATGTAATTAATTAGGCGTCGGACGATCTACAAAATGGATACTTAATCAGTCACCTCGTTCTGGTCGACAATAATGCCTTCGTTAATTTACCACCTTTGTGTTACTAAGTGAAAAAAACTCATCAGTTCTGGCGATTTCAGTAACTTAGAAATACATCTCTACATATGCAAAACTTGTCAACGCATCACTGTAACTTTTTCATATCACGCTGAAACAATTGGATATAAAATCCGCATTCATATTGGTACCACATCCAAGTCATTAACTACAACATAAAACCTCGTCAATAAGGTCACTGAACTATCTAATAATTTTAAACATATTTAATCGAGCTCATCAAGCTCGCTGAAGTAGCGCCTACAAAATGAGACCGTTAGGATCGAGGGGTAATAATAATAAAAAGTAAACAATGCTTACTCAAGGAGATCAACGTCACGAGCCGTCAACCTGGGCTTGCCCTTGTTGGCAGCAAGGGGCGACTGCTTGCCACTCGCAGGGGTCTCACGGCTGGGTGCGCCAGTAGGTGTAGCAAAACACTTTGTCGAGACGCCAGTAGCGGTGACGATGTGCTTGACGGTAGTCTTGCCATTCTTGCCGACGACGGTATGGACTTTGGAAGCCGGAGCGTCAGTGGGCGCAGTGCTGTCAACCTTGGAGGTGGCAGATGGTGTCACAGTAGGGGTAACAGAGCGAGCAACAACTGCAGCCGCAGGCGAAGAGGTGGCGGTAGCGGAGCTATGGGGGTGTGCGGGAACCTTCTCTCCAGAAGTACCTGCGTGGCTCTTCCGGCCTTTTCCATGCTTGGGTTGCTTAGCTGAGGGTTTCTCATTGAGTTTGCACTCCGTTGGGCGGGGCTGCACTGTTATCGTGGTAGTAACTGCAGCACCGGCACCAGCTGCACCCTTTTTAGTGCCTGATTTGGGTGTGGTAGGTGTGGTAGCGCTGAAATGTTGTATCATTAGTCACGGAAGTGACACCAAAATACACCATTACTCACTCAGCAGCACGAGCGGCAAGTTTCGCTTGGCTCCCGACCTTGGGAGAGACAGGAGTCTTGTTACCTGTAGCCGTAGGTGCAGCGAAGCATTTAGTCGAAACACCAGTAGCTGTGACAATATGCCTGACGGTAGTCTTGCCATTCTTGCCAACGACGGTATGGACTTTGGAGGTTGGAGCATCACTGGGCGCAGCGCTGTCAACCTTGGAGGTGGCAGATGGTGTCACGGTAGGGGTAACAGAGCGAGCAACGACCGCAGCCGCAAGCGAAGAGGTGGCAGTGGTGGAGCTATGGTGGGCAGCACCCTTCTCCCCAGAGGTACCTGCGTGGCTCTTCCGGCCTTTTCCATGCTTGGGTTGCTTGGCTGAGGGTTTCTCATTGAGTTTGCACTCCGTTGGGCGGGGCTGCACTGTTATGGTGGTGGTAACCGCAGCACCGGCACCGACAGCCGCATCCTTTTTCGGAGTGACGGTGGCAGCACGCCCGTAGACAACACCAGAATCACCCATAGGGCTAAATAACCTGTGAGAGGCGAAAGCTAATTGAATGAAATTAAGAGCTTACCCTGTAGGAATGGCCAAAGAGGAAGCGGCGCTGAGGACGACAACAGCGAGGGCAACAGAGGTGGCGTGCATGATGATGATTTTAAAGTAGTTCAAGTGTTCAAAAGTTCAAAGAAGCTGTGAGGTTCGAAAGCGAACGAGTGGTTAATGAGTAGTAGAGTTGATTGGATGTGGCGACCAGCACCGATTGTAGAGCGAGGGGGAGAGACCAGCTGCTGAAAAAAACCCCATGAGTGCGCCATTCCTTAAATACTTTATTGGGAGGTTTCGGGAATTGATCGACTCCAAGCGGCATGGAAACACCATCAACACCATCGACTACAGGCAGTGTGCAGACCAGAGTGGATGATTGCGATCTGACGTGGGGTAGAGAGGACGAATGTCAGTTTCATGAGCAGCCCCTGGCTCCTCCATCGGTTTCCCTGAGCGGTGACGATATTTGGGTCCGTTCACCTATCGCGGTGACGCTGAATTGAGTTCCACCAGGTGAATTATCCTCCCCCTCGAGGGAAAAGGAAGGTAAAGACTAGTTCTTCCTGGCTGGTAGTGTTGGTGCCATATTCAGCAATCTTGAGCATCGATCTGACAAACCCCATGGGAATTGATCAGTGAGTAGTGGCCGATCCCGTGAACAATGATCATTTCCCTGTATACGCTCAGTATCAAGGAGAGCTTTGCGCTGAGCGTTTCACTCTCCTGTACGCAACGATAGGCAACGATGCATAGTGCGAAACTGCTCTAATCGGGAACCTACTACCAGCAATGATTCTCACGCAGCCCAATCAATACTTTCAATATTATAATTTACAGCGTCGTGTCAGTCACTTCCCATCAACCGATTTGGTAGGGAAAAAACGGTCGACTTGAAACTACATTTTTCTGAGATATATTAGAGCTTCAGAAACACTTGAATTTACCTCCTAGGCACTTAGAGCGTGTTTCCCAAGACGGTTTGAGTTATTTTAATTTTTTAACCCTATGAAAAGTGCAGTAAACCCTATTACATCGTTATTAGGGTTACAGATAAGAAGTTTATTTAAATTATCACGAAGAGAGTTATGTATGAGGCTGTTTACGAAGTTTTGCTCTAGTGATTTGCACATAATTCTTCTTTTTATGTGCTTCCCCTTTAGAAAAATGTTTAAACATTTTGCGGCATTTTACCAAGATCTCTATCCCTTAAAAAGGAGGTGTCCATGACGGTACAATCAATTTGATGGCGCCATCGGGTTTGAAGGCAAAGGTGACATCGATATCATGCCGCCAGCTTAGATTCGCCCACTTGTTGAGGTTTTGACACAATGTAAAAGCTCGATTGTAGTGGTATGATAATAATAATGAAGCCGCCTGTGGGCACCAGGGGTACACCACGAAAAGATGCCGGTATATATCAACGGTGATCAAAATACCCCCTGCCTACTCTGTATAGGATTGCCCTCAATTCTGAGAACCTACCATCGAAAATTTTCTGTTAAAATTTACATATGGGGCCCCTAAGAACAGATTCAGAGGAGGCCTATGGTGTCAATTTACTGTGTCAGTTGTGAATCCTAAATGTAACTGTCAGTTGGAGATATCGGTTATCGCTGGCCATTCTTAGCTATTACGTGCGATAAGGAAAGCGAAATGAATTTAAATGAACCTCAAATTGCCAACCACACGAATTCGAACGGTGTATACTAACCTATCCAGGGTGAAGGGCCCTCACTTCCACATGTCTCCTATAGAGCTATCGGACTACTCCTATAAACCCCAAAACAACTCGTGTTCTCGGCTGTACTCGGTCAGGGTTCTTGGCTCAGACTGTTCTTGACCGTGACATCGTCGAACACTTATCTTCCAAAATAGCCCTTATCTTATCGTAAATTGAATGTTCTCTGAAAATTCTCATGCTCATCACCAGCTGCAGCAATCTGTGCCCCTACTATCTATACCGGTTGGTATTATCAAGTATCTTTTGTCAGGATGCGCCTTCTCCCTCGCGAACACGACAAACTTTTGTTACACCAGGTATATCACCCAAACCTGCTACATACCAAATAAGGCTAATCAAATTGGCACCCAAAATAGCTTGGTTTCCTTGCTCAGAAGCGCCTTGCTCGAGGGCTACGTCTCAATCGGACAGAAACTATTGCACTGATCTCGTCGCAACTACAAGAACGTATCCGCGATGGCAAACATTCGGTTGCTGAGCTGATGCAGCATGGGCGAACGTTGATTGGAAGGCGACATGTGTTACCAGATGTCCCTACACTGCTTCACGATATACAGGTAGAGGGCACGTTCGTCGACGGGTATTATTTCCAGCCTTTTTATCACACTCCTTTACTGACTCGCTGTTGCTTAGAGTCTTCTTGGTTACTGTGCATGACCCTATTTGTACTGAAAATGGGGATTTGGGGGCTGCACTGTACGGTTCTTTCCTCCCTATTCCTTCTGATGATCTATTCCCTCCAACCAATCCTGCGGAATACGCCCCAGAGGTGGCTCCCGGTGCTGTCATTGCAAAGAAGCAACCGCTGGTTATCAACAAAGGCAGAGAGCGGATCAAGCTTCGGGTTACAAACAACGGCGATCGTCCAATTCAAGTGAAGAAAATCAAGCTTCAGTGATAGTCTAGTACTCACACGTTTTATTATATTTATAGGTGGGATCACATTACCATTTTGTTGAAACAAATGGTGCGCTCTCGTTTGATCGTGGCCAGGCTTACGGGAAGAGGCTTGACATACCCGCTGGTACGGCTGTGCGGTTCGAACCTGGTGATGTGAAGACCGTTACCTTATGTTCCATCGCTGGCGCCAAGATTATCACTGGAGGCAATCTTCTTGCGTCCGGCGTGGTGGATCTGGGACGTACAAGTGCGATTGTGCAAACAATTCTACAGAAAGGTTTCAATCATGTCCCCGAGCCAGGAGCTCTCGAAGTTTCTGTTGACACTGAGATAAGCAGAGACACGTATATATCCATGTACGGTCCGACTGTAGGTGATCGTGTCCGCCTTGGAGACACCGCTCTTTGGATTGAGGTTGAACATGACGAGGTATGTTCCGGTCGCAGAAGGCTTTTCGCTCCAAATTGATTGCTATTATAGACTTCCTATGGTGACGAGGTCAAGTTCGGTGGAGGTACATTTTAGCCAAGCTGCTAAGATCAACATTCATTAATCACTTTCCAGGGAAAACCATTCGCGAGGGTATGGGGCAGGCAACTAATCGCTCGTCAACTGAGACTCTTGATCTGGTTATTACGAATGCCCTGATCGTCGATTGGTCAGGTATATATAAGGTAAAAAAATACTTTTTCTACGCCATAAACGGTCTTCATTGATTTCTTAGGCCGATATTGGTGTCAAAGACGGACTTATTGCGGGAATCGGGAAAGCTGGGAATCCAGACATTATGGCAAATGTCCATCCTTCGCTTGTAATCGGGTCATCAACCGAGGTCATTGCTGGAGAAAAACTGATTATCACAGCTGGAGCCGTTGACATACACGTTCATTATATCTGCCCTCAACAAGTTGATGAAGCTCTCGCAGCAGGAACTACAACGATGATTGGCGGTGGCACTGGCCCCAGTGCAGGGACATGTGCAACGACATGCACATCTAGCGCTTTCTATATGCGACACATGCTCGCCGCTACTGATAGCTTACCTATGAACTTCGGCTTTACTGGCAAAGGCAACGACGCAGGCCCTACTGCACTCGAGGAAATAGTTCATGCTGGCGCTGTTGGTCTCAAACTTCACGAAGACTGGGGGTCTAGCCCTGCGGCCATCTCGAACTGCTTAAATGTGGGAGACAAATATGACGTGCAGGTGGGCGTGTAATGTCTCTTAATCGTTTAATAATTTCACCTCAATTTGTTCAGGTGAATATTCACACAGACACATTGAACGAGAGTGGTTTCGTTGAAAGTAGGTTCAATACATATTTATTGACATTGTTCCCTCATACATTTCTAGGCACGATTACATCCTTCGGTGGCCGAACTATCCACACATACCATACTGAAGGAGCTGGTGAGCTCCGTTTATTCCACCGTTCTAACCTCCGTTTAGCTTTGTCCACATAGGTGGAGGTCACGCACCCGACATCATCACAGTCTGCGGTCTTGATAATGTGCTCCCATCATCCACAAATCCAACACGCCCCTTTACCCACAATACTCTGGACGAACATCTTGATGTACGTTCAAACTTTTTTATTGTTATTATATTCTATCGAGTTGTTCATATGTATATATTCTACCAGATGCTGATGGTCTGTCATCATCTGGATCGCAATATCCCAGAAGACCTTTCCTTCGCCGAATCGCGCATTAGAGCCGAGACAGTGGCTGCTGAGGATGTTCTGCACGATTCCGGAGCTATCTCGATGATTAGCTCCGATTCTCAAGCCATGGGACGAGTTGCGGAGGTTGTCAGCCGTACCTGGCGAACGGCAAGTAAGATGAAGGAGTTCCGTGGTCCATTGATATCACTTGGCGATGAAGAAGGCAGGGATAATGGACGTGTCAAACGTTACATTGCGAAGTACACTATCAACCCGTGCGTCCTTCGTCTGTGTCTGCACCTAATCAACCTATATATTCCCGCCCCTAGCGCGATCACACACGGTATCAGCCACCTCGTCGGCCAGGTGGCAGTTGGGACCCTTGCGGATCTTGTTTTGTGGAAGCCGGAAAACTTCGGCTCCAAGCCAGAGATGGTTTTGAAGTCAGGTGTGATTGTTTTGGCACCAGTAAGCTTCATGTAGTCCCTTTCAGTATTTAAAAAAATTCTTACCTTTTATTTAGATGGGTGATCCAAACGGGTCTATTGCGACGGTGCAACCCATCTATCCTAGGCCAATGTGGGGATCCAAGGCCGGTTCCGCAGCCCTCAATTCTGTATCCTTTGTTTCACAAGTGTCTCTATCCTCTGGCGCAATTGCCTCCTACAATCTATCTAAACGGTTCGAAGCAGTTCACGGCTGCCGCACGATTTCCAAGAAAGATATGAAATGGAATAATGCGACCCCCAAAATGACGGTCGACCCCGAAAGCTATGAAGTACGTGCAGATGGGGTGCTGCAAGACATCGAAGCGGCAGAGAAGCTTCCTCTCACGAGGACTTACAACATATTCTAAACAAATAAACTCTCAATATCAGAGGATCTGTTTACATCTAGGTGGAGTGTTTTTTTTCTATATATTTGGTGGATACATACGGCATTGTAATATACAGTGTACAAGTACAATAGGGGACAATCTATAGGATACATTAGGGTGATTAAAAGAGAGTTCGGCTGCCCATGGCAACATTCTCATAGTCATTAAGCAGTACATCATCATTAAAATCAGGATAGTCGTCGAAGTCATCAGAATCTTGTAGTCGGGGGGTATCGGGAAGATCATCTACAAAGGTGTCCGAGGTATCATCAAGTAAAACCTCGATTTCAATTTCCATTTCTTGGTCGGTGTCATAGCTATGACCCAATGGAGAGGCCAAGAAACGAGCTTGTCGAGCGTGGTAGAGGAAGACTAATAGCTTCACGTAGAATGTCTCCTGCTTACAGTCACGGCAATGGGATCTAGTTCTATCCAGCCAATGTTCTTTGCCCATCATAAGGCAGTTCACTGGCCAATCGCATTCACTGGTTGTGGACGTTTTGACACCTTATATGACCATAGCAACACATATAGGTACTCACCTCCTAGAACGAACGGGTCTTGTGAACAATGATGTTCTAAATCGGGCGCTCGGAAGGCAAATCGCACCCGGTGCATTCATGGCCACGACTCGTCGAGATGACCATGGCAAACCAGCCCAAGCGCGAAACGGGACATTCTCTCGAAGTGGGTTGAACATGGAGACCATTGACGGCGCGTGGCGGTTTTTGCGCTTGTTTGCTGACAGGATGTTGAGGAATGGTGCGGAGGCTGGTTCTAGTACCCTCTTGGTTAAGGTGACAGATGTATCTGGAGAAGGCGGGTCTGTAGTGGACGTGGAGGTCGAGTTCCATTGAGTCTCCTGAGCAGCGAGCCATATGTGCCGTTCTGAGCTGATGGGAGCCTGGCCCATAGTTCGAAGCGGCTCGCGCCTTGGAGTGGGTCGATGTTGTTGGTGGGAAAGGTCACGGTCCTGACAGGTGCTAAGGAACGAAGACGCCCCTGGTCCCGTGTCGGGAGAGGAAGTGGATGCAATCGGCTCCTCAATATATTTATTCGAATCGGTGATATTCCAGAGATTGGGCGGCGGTGTTCGAATGCTCGGTACTCGGGAGCGTGGAGAACGGTTGGGGATTTGACGACCGTTATTACGATTTGGATTTCGTTGCGGAGCGAATAAATTCTCGGTGCCCTCAATAGTGATGCCTTGCTATATCATTGAGAATTTGTCCGTGAGTTGAGAAGGTGACTGTGTGGTTGGCAGACGCTCACGGAAGTTTCTAGCTCAGACATTTCATGAATCTGGATATTTGGGGAGGTGCGGATAGCACTCGACGAAATGGCTGTGATCTTTGGAGGCCATGAATTCCGATTAGTTGCCATGCTTTTTTTGTTATTGTCGAGCGCTGGAAATCCTACAATATTGTATCAGTTGCTTATATTGCATACGTTATTAGCATACCAATCAATGCGAGGTGTTGGTGATCAATCAGAGAAAGTGGAAGGTTGGTTTTGTACAACATTGGTATAGAAGAGCCACAGCACTGAAACGCAGAAAGAAGCTTTTAGAAGGTATCCCCAACGCGTCTCCTTTGTAGGCACAACGCCAGCTGCCGGAAGACTCGCCCACGTCGGTTCTGAGTCAACATGAGGCAACAACAGATTCGATCGCCTAGAATTATCCGAACAGGGCCGTAGACTGAAAGAAAAAGAAAAACAAGAAACCTTGTGACCTAGCACACAAAGCGACAGTTTGACTACAAGAATGGGCCATATCCTCCGCTAGTCGACCTGACATTGTCCTTGTCCTGCATTGTGTCTGGATAGTTACGAGTCAACACAGAAACATTAGCTGGAAATTGACAATGGCACGTTCAGATCAGATCTGTTTAGTATCATGACTCCATTTGTTTACATATTCCCAGGCCGTCACAGGGCCATATGCCAACGTCACGAGGTCCAGACGCGTCTTGGACGACTCCCGACCCTGCAGGAGTCAATCAAACATGACGCAGAGAAACGTCTTTTCTATAGAGAAAATTCAACGCAAAACGTGCCCAAAACGTGTTACGTTCCAAAAAATTTTCATTTATGTAGAGCATCAGATTCATACGACGTACGGAGCACATTATTGTTGCCAGGCATGTTGTAATACTACGAAAATTCATTCCAGAATTAAAAACGAGGCGCTAGCGTCCTTCACGTAGTCGGCGGAATGAGGGGATTTAGGAGGCAGAGTAATTCCCGTGCGTGACATTTCTACGGAACGTTCCAGGACTGAGTGAGAGGTGGTCGACCCTGGAGATGATAGTAAATAAACATCGGCGGTGTCGCTCTTGGACTTGTCCCAAGCAGGGTCTACTGTGAAGTAGATGGCAGAATCTGCCGTTGGATCTGCTTCAATGCGATAGTTGACTGTCCGTGTCGAAGTATTATAGCATGGCTGGAAGGTAGTTAGAGGTGTGTTAGCCCTGGTCCTACCCTGCAGTTGCACCCCAGGTCCTCTCAAGTTTGGGGTCGACTTCGGTTTATCGTGTTTCTTTTTGTGCAGCTTCTTAGTAGTAGCTTGACGCGAGTCATCGTAGCCATAAGAAGTCGGCTGTCTGTTGCTAACTACTTTCCTAAGGAGACATCAGCATAAAGAATGTACAACATATCATATCTCACTTCGGCCCAAATAGTCCCCAACGTTTGCCAGTCCCTGACTTGATCATCGGCCTTTCCGAAGCGTCATTTTCATGAGAAGTCGCGATCGATGTTTTGGATTGTAAAGCTATGTACGGGGAGGAGGGGGTGGCCTGGAGAGAGTAAATTCAATTAGAGGGGGGAACTAATGTATCAATGATGTCAATTGCCTCAGGTTGACTATGCCAATTATCCCACATCAAGTCTAATCTTTCTGCGGTCATCTGTGCATGATTCTCGAGAAATCGCGCTTTCGAGTGTTCGCTAGATGCTGGTCCATTTGTAACGATCGGGGGTATCGCTGAGCCGGTGTGCATTTCGCCAGATAGGAGGTTCCAATGTCCCAACGCTGACGAGCCACTTTCTATAAAACCTCAGCGGAGATTAAATAGAGGGCCACCTTGTGGTCTAAGAGAGGAACAATGAAGTCTGAAAGGTTTGGTCGCGCATCGTGGTTAGATGGACAGATTGGCCCAGCATGAGACCATTTTGGCCAAAAAGTGGCTGCACTCAACTCCAGTAAGTAATTGAGAACATTGAACCATGCCGAGGTTCCCTAGTCGAATAGTACAAAGGAAATGCCGTTTGATTTATCGACTTTCGTATCTGATGAACCCAAGAGGTGGACCAATAGTTTATGGGCAAATCCAGGGATTCATGTGTGACAAGACTCCACCCTGCCTGGCAAATCGGCTTTCGCCTCCAAAAGTTTACACTGGGCAGCACTTAACTGTCCGTCCCACGGGCCATACACCGGGCGTTGGATTCCACATTAACTTGTAGAAACCAGAACCAACAATAGCTTCTCCAGAGTGCCCGATAGACCCACTACCAGCGGTAACGACCAGCCCATCATATACTATATATATCACATCTTCCACAAGAACGTAATGCGGGGCCAGTTGTTAACGCCAACAGGACGAAGAAGGGTGGTAAGTGATGCAGCTCAGAGTGCACCAAGTTTATGGCCTGTCACGAGATCTGGAAGGACGGGGAAGTTTTGATTCTTCCATACACGTACAGAATATTAACCTTCCGGTCGAGGAACTCTAAAGAGAGGAAACGGTGGTTACAGGAAACGGAGGGGAAAAAAAGGTCATGGAAGAAAGAAGAGAAGATTTATTATATAAATTGATTGAAATTTGAATAGAATGCCCATCTTGGAATTCATTATAATCAACAAAGTGATTTCTGGTCTTGGGCCGAGTGACTGCCTGAGCTAACTGCCACGCTTTCGAGCGAAACTCCAAGTAATGCCCAGAGCTGACCTCACGCTAGATTACCCCTTTGAACAAGAGGAAGACATCGCGGAGGCGAGTCCATACGTCAGTATTAATCGTGTTTTGACACCAGCGAGTTCAACGTCATCTTCAACGGAGGGAAGTATCATTACACCAACCCCCGCACGACCCGCGTTCCCCGATGGTTTCAATGTTCCTCACATCCCCCCAAGCGTTTCTCGGAAGAAGAGCCTAGGGCAGCTCAACTCTCCTTCTTCGCCCTCCCTACCCAGACCCAAACCCACGAGGCCAGCCACGCTCACTCGGTCGCAGACCTTACCGCGGGTGTATCAACTGGAGTCCAAGCCAAGAAAGCGTCAGGCAGAACTCGACAAGCTTGGTTTCGCACCTGAAATGATAGAAAAGATACGAAGATGGATTATTGGAATAACGATTGGTGTGTACATTTCGTACGCTTGGAGTTATCGCCTGAGGTTCACTTGTAGTCGACTTTGATGTCGATGATGGACCGGTCATTGATGGTATCTATCCTCCGTCAATATTACTTCCAGCTGAGGCAGAGAACTTGTGGGTGGTATGCTCTCGTGTTGTTCAAGTTTCGCTTTTTCACCTGGCTACTCATAGAGCTTTTTCATCGTTTCCAGATTCACTGCAGTTTGATCAGGGTTCTCAATGTCATTCGTTCCGCGTTCGTCAACAAGTGTCTGTCCATGCTGAGAAAAGACCACCAACCAAGGACGGGTTTATATATGGTTACTCTTATTTCACTCAAAAGAGAGACTCAGCTTCGAAACGCGGTTATGAACAAGTATGTCCCTTTCCCTATTTATGTTGCATGGCTGAACCAATACCTACTTCTCAGCGTTCGGTTGTGATACTTACACAACATGAATTCCCTGCCTTTTTCTCCCTGCTTATATCAATATTCGGACCACTTTTTCAAAAATACGATACACCAACATTGGAGGTTGCGTGCCAGAATATGGCTGCATGGTATGACTTTGTCATAATCAACGCCTACGTTTCTGGTTGACCACGAAGTAAAGGCGTGACCCTGTCCCAGGTGAAACATTTGAACTGGCCTTCTTAGGCTCCGTCATTCATCTTGCGCTACCTCTCACTCTCGACGAGCAGCAATTCACCCGAGCACCAACTGCGTATGAGAAGTATGACCCTATGATACTTGTAAGTATTGTAATACAATTCCCCGTTCCGCTGGTTCTCAAATATTTTCAACAGAGTGCGGCGTCTTCACCGCCTCTGACGCCACCACCTCTACTACTTTTTGAAGCAGCTGTGACACAGTTGTGGTCAATATGGGAATGCCTCGTGTTGTGCGAACCATTGCTTGTCTTTGGCGCGTCGCCAGCGCAGACCAGCCAAGCAATATGGTGGCTCCGTGACCTTCTACGACCGGTAATAGTGACATCCTACTCTTTCTTAAAAATCCTGACATTCTCTTAGATTCCTTTAGCGGGTGATATCCGTCCTTATTTTACTATGCAGGACGGCGACCAATCGCTGCTTGTCAATCGACTCCCTCCAAAACCTGGGATCCTTCTTGGTGTGACAAACCCTTTTTTTGAGAAGTCATGCAATCATTGGCCGCATATCCTGAGTCTTGGCCGTAGTAGATTGTAAGCAGTGAAACTTTGTAATTTCTATAGTACTCACTGCGCCCTTAGAAAGCACCCCTCTACAGCACAGAACTCAGTGTCTGGTGTTCCTCCTGGACCAACCCCAGGATGGAAATCGAGGACACACAAGCGATATATTTCCAAAGATCGCGTGCTTCTAAAGCAACTGGAAACTGCACTACGCGGGGACGATAGAGCGAGTTTGTACCCCTAAACCTTTCTAGTGTATGCCTGCTGAACATTCATCCAGAACTTATTGCGTCCTTCGCTCTTCGACGACACTTTCATTCTCGTACAAATGAACTAATTACGCCCCTAGCACGATACCTCAATACCTTGATACCATCTCCAAATGAGGTCGCACGATCCTCTGCACATACCTTACGACTCAAACCATTCAACAACGCTAATTTTTTCGCATCACTCAAGGCTCATGGGAGTACACTTCCATTCCGCTCCACAAGTAAACGAACAGAATTCTATGAACGCTTCCTGAAGACACCAGGATTTGGACTATGGCTTACACAACAAGAATACATTGTAGAAGGTGTCCTGAAGGAGAAACGGACAACATAAGGCGTAAACTATGTAGTGTTCTAGAATCGCTGTCCGAGTTCGTATATGCTGTGGAGTAATTTGACCGCACGGACCCGAAGTAAATAGGAGTAAACACACTCCAAAAATCGGTAATTGCACAGTTTGGCGATTTTCCAAACCCTGTCTCGCTACTTCCACCATCTGGTCCTTAGGTCCTGCTCTCCCTGTTCTCGTTTTATTTGTGACGCCCTCTTGTGTATTTGACAAAGACTGTACAAGCCCCCACACTGTATCCATAACGCATGTAAGGTCTTTCCCCTGTTTACGGCTGACACTTGTATAGAGCACCAAATCCCTGTATATGCATTCTCCCATTGTTTTTCTGTTGTTGCTATTTTCTATCTTGTCATACTTGTCGTCGTTACTCAAAAACGTCCCTGTGATCTCTTAACCTACAGTGCAAGATTTTTTGGACTTTTGTCACGTTTAACCTATTGAGTCCATCGACGGAAAACCATGCCTGAAGACGATTATGACTTGTATGGAGAGGAAGAAGTGTATCGCAGACAGCAGCAGCATCAACGGGAGGAGGTGGGCCTTTCGTCTGTGCTTTTTGGACGGCGCTAACACGGGTGTGGTTTGGTCGTAAGAATCTGCGCCAGGTGCAGCATAAACATGAGCCAGTTGAGACCTTAGTGCAAAAGGTCGAGCCCATTACCGGCGACAAGCGCTCTAGAGAGGACGAGGAACTCGAACGCCTTCCTTCGCCCGCATCACGACAGCAGAATGGGGGTAGTCACTCCCAGCAGCTCATGCAAGGGGCCAATCAAGTGAGCACGAACCAGGTGATCAACACCTACGTTGGCAATACTGGGATGTCTGTGGGTCAGCCGGCCATGATGGGAGGTCAGATCATGAGTGGCGGTGGTATGAACATGGGTTACGATGCGTTGTATATTGGTGACTTGCAATGGGTCCGTTTGTCCTGTCGTTTACGTCTGCATGTCCTTCCGAGTTTATCTCACAATGTGTTCTCCCTTTCTCCCATTGCTTCGTATAGTGGACGACTGATGAAGATCTTCGTCAAATTGCGGCAAGTCTCAGAATCAGCATTGAACACAAGGACATTACGTTCTCTGAGCACAAGGTCAACGGCAAGAGTAAAGGGTGAGCGGCTCGCCGCATATATAGAGCATGTATCTGATTCTAGGACCTGCTAGAATCGCGTATATTGAAGTCCATGATTCAGATTCTGCCCAGATACTGAAGCAGTGGTTCGACAATAAGTGGGCATCTAAAAGTACAGCCGAATTATACCAGTCCTTGACATAGTCCTCCAGTGAATTCCAAAATAGGCGTGCATCAGCCACGCTGACTAGTTCAGCGCAGGGAAATCCGTTTCGGACTCTTCCAAAAGGTACATGGGCTTTTATTTGAGTAAAGTACTGCACTCTTATTCCTCTCAACAGAGCCTCCTCCGCGGAATGCTCAGCAACAGCAGCCACAACAGCAGACACCTGCATCAATACCTACCGTAGGTACCAGTATGGGACGAGGAGGAGGGAACTCCCGAGCAATCCAAATGAACAACATGAATATGATGAGTGGGCGCGGAGGCATGATGGGGAGTAGCGGCATGATGCGTGGAGGTATGATGAATGGCGGAATGGGAATGAACATGGGTGGTAACTTCATGGGTGGAAACGGAGGAGGCTATGGAGGGAACTACGGCGGGGGTCGTGGGGGCATGGTTCCCCAAGGCCCTCGTGGTGGTATGATGGGCGGTGGAAGGGGAGGGATGATGGGTGGTATGGGTACGAGTTTCTAGTTTCCTTAGTCTACGCACCCCGCCATGTTTTGCTTACTATCATGCTTTCGTGTGTCTCCTTGATGACGCGCTCAGGTATGGGGAACATGGGGTTTGGCATCCATGGTCATGTCAACCCGGCATTCGCGCAGGGTGGCCGGGGAAGGGGCGCCTTTGGTCAAGGTGGCCAAAAAGCAACAGAGACTTCTCGGAAACGGCTACGACCCAATGAAAGCGGTTAAAGTATTGTCGGTCGCTGAGTCTTGCTATTCTCCCCCGTACATGAAGTGGTCACTGAATGTTTTTGCTCCTGTGACTATGTATATCTGGAATGAGACCATCTTGTTATTGCTCTTCTATGATATCCTTGGCATGACACATCCCTGATATGTGAACTCCCTTCACAAGTCAACTTTCTTCATTGGTTGAAGGTCTCACTCAGGTGATACTTTTGATGTCGATAAGCTTTAGATTTGGTCCCAAGGATCGTACACCACGGATCATTAATTACTTCCCTGCCATCTATGTCAAGCGCCTGATATTCTTATGCGTATACTCACTATGACAAGGATGAGATACATCTAGTGAAAACTGCTCATCGTAGATCACTTTTAACTATACAATCATACCTTCCCTTTCTCCTGCAGACGGCAATGTTGGACCAGTCGCTCCAGTCCGAGGCGGTGGGCACTGCTCAAGAAACGTACGTATTCATTGTCTAATCATCATTACTCCCACAAAATTAATCTTCCAAATATATAGATTCGCCCACAACTGTCTACATATCGTGGCTGTCAGTAAGCTTGTTGATTCCATCGTCATTGACCCATTAATCACCTCATCCTGTCCTTGTGCGCACCCATGCAGCGCTCCTATTCTATGATCATTTAATTACATCTGGTGAGCGGCTCTTCAGGACCCTGAAAATACCACCTTCAGACTGACAGCTTGCTTGTCAAAATGCAGGAAATGAGGTCGACTTTCTTTGGCGACGTCCAAAAACACAGAGCGCATATTGGTTCTTTTTCAACCGATACTTTGCTTTCTTCGGCAACGTGGCAGTGACGGTGCTGGGGTTCAATACGCTTGATACGCAGGTGATGATGAAGTTTACTAAATGCTTGAATGATGCTAATCTAGTTACGTCTGGTATAGCGGTTGGATTCTTCATCAATTACTCGCCTCGACGCCATTAATGTTCCCACTGCAGTTGCAAACAGTACAATACATTCCGTCAACTCATGCTCGTTTTCACTCAAGTTCTCGTATGCAGTGAGCAAGAACTAATCGATGGTCTGTTCGATATTGGCCTGAACACCCCTTGCTGTAGTACTTCTGACTTTGCGGATATACGCGTTGTACAGCTGCTTCATTCGAGTATTAACGTTCATGGCTAGTAGTGCGGTTGTCTTAACTGGTGTATCCTGCGTACGTCTCATACTTCTCCGAGCCATGTAGCTTAACTCCTCAGTTGAATTCTCTCATATATACTCGAGTAGTGGGCATTGTTTGGCCAAAAGAGCGCCCCAGCAAGGCAGACTGCTGGGTGTCATATTGAGCTCTCCCGTATAACGTGCGTCAACCCTTTCAACTGCCTCATGGTATTAATATTAAATCCGGGCCCGTAGAGCTATACGTTGGTATACACCTTCTGCGTAGCTTCCAGTCCAGTTCTAATCGCCACGCCAGGACTCGCCGGTGCATGGGAAGGCCTCTTTTTATATGACACAATATTATTCTCCATGACCATGTTCAAAACATGGCACACTCGCAATGAATTCTCGCTCGCCTGAACAAGCATCCCTATTGTCCATCTTATCTTTAGGGACGGTAAGGCATTCCACATGAAACACCGCAAAGGATGCTCACGTGGGTTCCATCCTCTTAGGAGCAATATATTTTGCGTGAGTAGCACTGTAAACGGCGACCACTTAGAGCGGATTTTACTTGACACAACCATGCAGCATCATGGCTCTCGCAAACCTGGCCAATATATTGACATTCTACGTATGTGACCAAACGTGCTCAAAGAAAAGATCACGCTCACTGACTGGCCCACTCTCAGTTATGTGGTGTAGGTTCGACTGTAATTCTACAAAGTTAATATACTGACGGCTTACTAACCCATATCCCAGCCGCTCATGCGTGGAGGTCTATCCACCTTTGCGAGCGTGTGCGTATCTACTTCTTTGCCATTACTCTGCCAGTGGTTGGTTGATGGGCTAAACTTTAGAATATCCGTGACGCTAATGTCACGCCTCATGCTTAACCTCCACGAAACCGCTGACGCCGGGATTTATTCGGCCAGAACGGATCCCACTAGCACCGACATGGAATGCTATATACCTACCGGGATTGAATTAGACACCCTAAGAAGCCACGATATGCACGCCGATACCTTCGACAGTGAGGTTGGGAGTTTCATAATGGGAGATTCCAACCTTCGACCTTCGCCAAATGAATTATATAGGATACATCCAACCCCACGACGATGACTAGTCACGCTGAACTACACTTTTATTGCGCGAGAGAGCTTGAGAATATTAAGTGAGTGATACACGAATACGGTGGGGAGCATGGTGGTGGAATGAGATCGAAGAGCGTGAATGCATGATCGCCCGAGTCTTCGACTACGACTACGACTTAACGAAGGCGGTCGGATATCATCGGTCGCTGAGTCTATCTCTCTTTTGCATGAATAAGAACCTGCTAAACATTATCATGATACCATGTGAATGAATATCAATTCATAAATGACGTGTTACCCTCCCCAGCCCATTCCCCTTGTTCCATAAGAAGGGAATATCTCTTCGACACCCCGATGTGTGATCCTATGCCATGATCTTCTGTTCAACTCAGGTTTAGAACGAGATCGGATAATCGGTATATTTAGCATGTATACGTTTTCTCCTTGTTCTTTGCTCGCTTGCTCTGAGCTCGATTCCCAACACTAGCTCGGCAACACCCTGTTGGGCGCGACCCCATTGGTCGGAGATTCCATCGGGAGTTCCGACTATGTATCAGGGTTACGCTCCCTTCCTCCTACCGAAGGAAAACATCACAGTTCAAAATCTTTCACTACTCGTACTTCTTTTGTAATCACACATCAAATGAACCAGAAATACGCACACAAACACCAGTACCCAATCACTTTTATAATTCGTTATGGCCCCAGTGGTAGGCGATTTCCCCATGGGTGTCAAACTTCTTGTTGATATTCCTTGCTGTATGTATTCTTATCCAGACAGATGGATCACATCGGGTGGCGTGTGGTCAGTCATGCCTTGGTCATGCCGATCACCTTCATGCCAACTTTGCATTTTGCAACTTTGCCCCTCTCCTTCCCTCCCTTCTCTGTAAACGACAATGGCAGACCTGTCACTCCAGCTTGAGGCGGTCGACACCGCCCAGGAAATGTACGTATCCGAGTCCGCCATTTGGTTTGAACGGTCTATACCCGAAAGTAATCTTCCGATATTTTAGAGTCATCAATAATTACCTACAAATAATGGCCGTCAGTAAGTCCGCCAATCGATTCCGTCGTCGTTGTCCATTTACTGTTGCCTCAACTGTTTGTGTTTCCCATCCGCGTAGCGTTCCTATTCTATGACCACCTAATCACGTCTGGTGAGTAGCCGTCTGGGGATTATGCAGGCACCTTCGGGCCTGACACTATGCATGTCAATGCGACAGGGAATGAAATTGACTCCCTTTGGCGACGTCCCAAAACGCAGAGCGCCTATTGGTTCTTCTTCAATAGATACTTTACATTCTTTGGCAGTATCTCCGTGGCGGTCCTGGGATTAGGCTATACACTGAACCCACAGGTGGGTATCAATCCCATAACACTCGATCCACGTTGATCCACATTATATCCAGAGGTTTGATCTTCGATAGTTACTTCTGGATCAAGATATCTCAATATTTTTACTTTGCAGTTGCAAGCATTATAGTTTATTCCATCAACTCTTCATCATAGCTAATCAAGTCCTGGTATGCGGTGAGCAAGGCCTCAAAAACCTGGGTGGCCCGCCGTCTGAACTGTCTCTGTCATAGTCCTCTTGACTTTGAGGATATATGCATTATACAGCTGTTCCATTCGTGTACTGGTATACATGGTTGGCAGTGGTGCTGTCCTTATGGGCATAGCTTGTGTGCGCCTCACGCATTATTTGAACGTTACTTACTTCTGAGTTTTAATCACCCGTGCAGTGGCTATTGTTTGGTCAGAAGAGTGCCCAAGCCGATCGCGATGTTGGTTGCCATCTAGGGCTTTCCCGTGTAACGTACGCTCCTCGTTACTGAAGCTCGAGGGGTGCTAAATTCGAGCCTGATTCATTTGATTTTGACTTTCAGCGCTATACGTTGGTGAACTCTTGCTGCATAAGATCTGACCCACTTTTAATCACCCTGATAGGTCTTGCGGGCGCATGGGAGGCTCTCTTTGTATATGACACCAACTTGTTCTCTCTCACCATGTTCAAAACATGGAAAACCCGACACGAAATTTCCTTCGCCCAAAGGAATTTGACAATTGTCTACCTTGTACTCAGGGATGGTGAGCTTCTTTGCACGAAATATTTCAATGGTGACTCCCATGAATTTCATCTTCATAGGAGCAATATACTTTGCGTGAGTGTGTGAGGTGACAGTGGCCCAAGGCGGACTTTGCTGATATAGCCGCGCAGCGTCATGGCTTTGGCAAATCTAGCCAACATATTGACATTCTACGTATGTGGATAGAAATCCTCAGAGATCGCGACTTACTGACACATGCTCAGCTGTGTGGCGTACGTTTAAACCTGTAGTTGAACGATATTAGCATACTCATGGTTGGCTCACCTTGTTCCAGCCATTCATGCGTGGAGGCCTATCCGTCTTTGCGAGCGCGTGCGTAACTGATTTGTCTTCTAAACGCTACGCTACTTGCCTGACTGGCCAAATATTAGAATATCCGTGACAATGATGTCACGCCTTATGCTCAACCTCCACGAAACCGCGGATTCCGGCATTTATTCGACCAGAACGGATCTCACCAATATCAGCACGGAAATTCATACTAGCGAGATCGAGTTAGACACCATACTGGATAGCGATAGGTACACCAACACCGTTGAGAGTCCAGCTCCAGCTCCAGCACCGTAGCCCGGTCGACTAGATTCGAATTCTCTGTAAAGGTGTATACTAGTAGCATTGCAGATTTTATTGTTACGTCTGATTACATTTTCACCTTTTTTTTCCCGGCAGGGCATCCCTCGTGGAACGCTCGGTAACAGTATGAGACAATCCTTCAATACTTATATGACTTAGCCAGGTACTAGTATGGGACAAGAAAGGACTCTGTGTAAAATAATTATGTGGTATCATTACTCTAGAAAACCTGATATATATATATATATACTGGCGTTCTACGTATACAAATAGTACCCTCGAAGTTCATGGCAATGAACTAGGGCCGAGTTGCGTGGCGTAAGTTTCTACTCATAGTTCAGTGATATCAGTGGCATCACAGATGGCTTACTGGCTTCTTTTAAGTCTAGCTATTCATGTGGTGAAGGATTATCCACCTTTTCTTTATTGACATACCTTTGCTAGGTTAACAGGCCAAACTTTATACTATAATGATGTCCAATTGGAGCCACATGGAAGAACGGACCCTACCAGTATCAACCTCAGGGAACGTCACATACCTACTGCGATCGAGTTACACGTGAAGTGTTATACAGTGTTTGCCAACGCCATTGCTAATGATCGTGAACGCATTCAAATATTAGGAATAGTTCCCTTCCTCAACGAACTTTGTTCGGCGAACAACAGTTGACACCTAGCCACTAGATTTTATTTTTTGTTTAGGTTGGTTCCCCACCTCTCCCTTGGTATCTTCGTAGTTATATCACTAGCCCTGTCGTAGTCATCTGTAGCATATATGCTCAATCCCACCACCACTTGTATCCACAGGTAATTATGATCATCGACGGAGTCTCCCCCCAAGGGATATGGGGCGTTGGCACAATTCATAGTTCAAGACTATCCAAACGATCTAGGGTGCTATACGCTCGTCCTATGCGCGAACCTGGCCAATTCTGTTTCGAAGTAGGCACCAATTTGGGGTCTGAGGTGATGACGCTTCGCACGGGAAGGCGTCAAATATGCGCGCCTAGAAAAGGGATCGTTGAATATAAATGAAGACATTGAGCATGTTGAATGAACGCACTGCTCGGCCTTCATGATGTGGAAGGAGGTTCCTCATCTAGTATCCCAATCACGCGTCCTCGCCGAACGAGAGGAGGGCTTTGCTTGCCTTCTTTATTTTCTTCTTTGAAGGTGGATTTGTCCCTTTATTTGCTTTGACATCCTGAGGATCACCCACGGCCTTGCGTTTGTTGGAAGACTTCAAATTTGATCCACCTTTGGACGACGAAAAGGAAAGGCCATTGCTCTGTGCCTTGCTATTGCTCTCAGTGTCCTTTAAAGTAGATGCACCAAGGGGAGATTCTTTTTTCGACGTTGGTGCTTCTGGATCTGGAAGTGGAGGCAGACCTCTTTCTGGGGTAGGCATGAACCAATAAGTGACAATTGAGCACCTACAAACAGAAGATATACTTCACCTTTGCGTCTGACATTCTCTGCTTCGTGAGCTGTAAGATGTTTACCCTCTCTCAAGACAACAATTTGGGGTTTCTCGTCTCCGTCATCCTCATCTGCGCTTCCTGGATCATCGTCCGGACGTTGTGGAATTGCTGGTCGCCGTGGAATAGGTGGGCGTCCTGATCCATCATCTTCAAACTCGTCGTCGTAGTCCTCTTCGTCATTCACACCGGCTATTCGGTTCTTCAGCTTCTGTAAGAATGCTGGGGTGTTCTGACTGTAGGATAATCGAGATGAGAGTTGGTGTCGATTAGGCTCTTTTGGCGGCATGCTGTTCAATTCGTTTCGAGTTCGGTGTAGTGTATATGTTAGAGTGTGATGAACCTGATGATCTAGCCTGACAGATGAATAATAGTTCTTCTTCCTTTTTAGGCGTTGAACCTTTCCACCCACCTGCAAGACTTCAGCGTCAAATAGCTTGTTCAGGTTCAAGGAGCCACCTTCCAACTTCCATTCACAGGCCAATTAGAAAATAGAAACCACATCTCGCTCAGGAAGTCATGGACCCCGTTATTGACGAAGTTCCTAAGGACGTAAGAAAGTAAGGCCGTCCTGTAATGTCACAGTTGCGCAATCATTACCCTTCTGCGATCTGCCCTAGTTCGCTGGCTCTCCAATTTAATGACAATCACTTACATTTGTCATAGAGTCACCACCCAGAAGTTTATGCTGCTAACCCTCAGGCCTCATCCGTCTTCGATTCATCCATCAAATCACTTGCATTTATCATAGCCGGCCATGCCCTCTGGTAAAATTACTGGATTGGTTAATGCACTGCAAGCACTGCTTTACCTTGGACATGCGATACCCTATCCTCCGACGCAGTGAAGCAACCTACCTGCCTATCTCAGGTAGAGCTGGTGTATCTTATAAATCTACCAGAGGTTCAATACAATCACCGGTGATGCTCATCCTCCTATATTTTCATGTAGAGTATGATCACTGAAGTGTGGAACCCTGACCTCAGACCCGCTGACCCGATCTACCCTCATGGTCGCAATAAAATTCCTGTTCCGCCTCCAGTAACAATATCTGCACTTCCCTTGAGTATGCTTTCAGCCATAACATACATATGTCCCTTGGTAATGTGTACGCTTTTTCGAGGAATTCGCCACCCTCAACACATGTCACAGTGATATTGGCCCGAATATTTCATATTCAACGCATCCGTACAGTCATTGTAGTTCGTGGACCTAGTGGAACCTCGGCGAACAAATGCCACTCCTTTCTACAAAAGGCCACCCTCTCCATTCCGAATCGGAGGCTGAGCAAGTAAGGGATTAGTGATCTGGTGAATCGCCTCTTTCTTTCGTGCTTTGTTTCGGATTGTGCCATGGCCATCAACCACCAAAAGAACTCTTTGTTGTTCAATGACATCTGCAGCGCGTCCTCCGTCGTCTGCGGTGGGGGGTGCGAAGAAAGACAAAGCGAGAATACCTTTAAAACGTATGGGACAGATATTGGCCCCCCCCACCCCACTTTACTGTGCAACAAGTGTATTTGACATACTGCTTCTCTGCATCACTCCTTACTCTTACACCAAATAACGTCACATACACAACCTAGGATTCTTCGCCATGCCTGGGGTTTCTGTAAAAAATAGCCTTTCTCCTGGCCGACGCACCACTACTAACTCTGTGTCCCGCACAAACAACCCTTACCGACGTGACCTCCACAGCCCTTCACTACGAACTCCCGCTCGCTCCTCGAGCCTCTCACCACACACGACTCCCTCACCCCAGCGCAAGGCGCGATCTTCTACATCTGTATCACTCTTTACTTCCTTTGTCCGTGCGCTCAAAATCAACCCTAAGAAGAAGAATTTTGTGTACAAGGAAGGCAGCCCACTTCGTCCAAGCGCTGGCAGCAGTTTGAGTGGAACAGGGTATCCAGGAAGGGAGGGGATGTTGAGGATGCGTTCGGTCCCAACGTTAGGCAGATGGGATACATATAGCCCTCAGCAAGCTAGGCATCTTCCCAGTTACGGTGATGGTATGAACGTAGATGATCTCAATGGCGATGAAGATGGCGAGATCATTGGTGAGATCAATGCTGTTCAGTACTTATCCTACAATCCCGACGACAACCCCTTCGCAACCCCTCCGTGTTCGCCCACGACACCTTTGTCCGCGGTTAGTATCAATGGCGCTGTGACGCCAGGGAGTAGCCCGGACAGTGTAAGGAGCAGGAAGAGGAGAGCAGCTGAGAGGAGTAGGATGAAAACCATGCAGTTGTTGGGTCCTGAAGCCAGTGCCGCGGTCAAGAAACGTTACGGAATGATAGTGGAATGACCCATACATGGGAGAATCAATTAATATTGCTCTGTATGTTTATGCTCGTATCTAGCTTTTTATTATACGTGTAGGTTATTGTTGTATGTATGTAATCTATGTCCACCCCCTTAGTGGCCTTGGGTTCTGCGCCACGCAGTAGGTGAAGCTAAAGATTTTCTCGAAATAATAAACGGGCTAACCACATGTGTACGCGTGTGAGCAGGTAGTCAGAAATCGTTTCACACTAGAATAGCCCTAGCACGTTTGCGTACAAAGTTTGGTTAATGTGAAAGACATACCAGGTTTTTCCAGCAAATTTTAGAACTCTACAAACGGAATCGGCACGGACAGTAAGTGGGGTCAAATCTTTGGTGGGTTTGCCCTCAGACACACAACACCATGTATCTAATGTAGCAAGCAGGTTTCTTCTCTGCACTCGTTACTAAGCCTCTGCCATTGTATAATGACGCAGGACTTGAAATATTGGGTCCAAAACTGGCTGGAGGGATTGTCATCAAAGATCAGAAAAGGGGCTCAAGTTGGGGGAGTTCAGTCACCATAGAAGCATTCTGAAAATTCAAAATAACATGTGGAGTATGTAGACGCACCTTGAGTCCGCTCATCAGGAACTCACCAATCTAGCATATGGCCCGTTTCCTTGTTCGCTTCATGATAAGGTGGATCTCTCTAACTTTGGACTGTGGGCAAACTCATTTGGTCACGCGCTGTTGGCGTATATTTGGCTGCGGAGTTACCAGCAACTGTTGCCGCTCCGGTCCAATTTAGGTCTCCTGTTGAATTGTTACATCGTCTCTGGTTATAGAAGCAGCTGTATTGGTACCCCACCTTCCACGGTTGTCGAATGTGAGCAATGCTCTAGAATTGATCATGTTGTCTTTCTATCCAATCGGATTAGGTCGGCGCGCTTTGAAATTGATTGTGTACGCCACGGCAATGTCTCGTGCCTGCGTCGGGGCTGATGCAGATGTAAGATGACTGCTATGACCTACTGTGGCCCGCTAACCACCCCTCCAGTCTCGCAATGGCCCAAATAGCTCTCCTCGGTGTAATCCCTCATCCGGAAATTGATAACCAATGAGTCACAGGTATTAGTAATCGAAGTGACAATTTTCCATATGTAAGTCGTTTAATTCTATGGAAATGCGCGATTCTGATCTGCTTTTTCATCATTTACGACGCGAAAGGTGACAGTTGCTCGTTGTTCTCGAGCCGCTATGACCACCCAGGTCGACGAGGAGACCCCCCTGCTCAATGTGCAGCCTATCAAGCGGACTCCACTTCCCTGGTTGCAGTTCATGATCGTGATGTTTCTCCAGCTCGCAGAGCCTCTCACTTCGCAAGTAATTGCCCCGTTTGCTCCCCAGGTGAGCCATTTTAGTTGCAACTGCCAATACTTCACTCACACATATGCATGCAGCTCATGAGGGACATTGGAATCACGCATGGGAACGAAAGCCAGATTGGATATTATGTTGGTCTCATGGTGTGTCCATCCTACACATCGCGTTGTCCGCCTTTTTGATACTTTTCTCGTCTCTAGCAATCACTCTTCTTTTTAACTCAGGCTTGCACTGTTTTACACTGGAGTAGGATATCTGACCATGTCGGCCGCAAACCAATCATCCTTGTGGGATTGTTTGGGTTGTCTATTTCGATGTTTTGCTTTGGCCTTTCTAGAACATTTTGGGGCCTCGTCTTGAGGTATGCCTGATATTGCCCGTACTAAAGCCGAGGAATTTAACACTATTTTTGTAGCCGAGCTCTCAATGGTGCCCTGAGTACGTATACATTACCATTTTCCCCTCACAAACTTCTGATCAACGCGATTTCTAGATGGAAACATCGGCGTCATTAAAAGGTCAGTTGCAACCCTGTTTAGGGGCGTATTTCCATAGTGAAGGTGCTGACATCCGCGGTACAGCATGATGGTTGAATTAACAGATGCGACAAACATAGCGCAGGTATGTCCCAACCATCATCTACATGTTACCCTCGTTGCTCATTACGACAATTAAAGGCCTATGCATACATGCCTATTGCTTGGTCAACCGGTGGAACCGTGGGTTACCCAATTCAGAGCCCTATTATTCTTATTCACGGTCCTTGGATAGCTTGGTCCTATCATTGGCGGTATTCTTTCACGACCAGCAGAACGGTTTCCAGACCTCTTCGGTCATAATGACTTCCTTCAAAAGTATCCATATTTTTTGCCTTGCGCAGTGCCCGCGACATTCTCTGCTATTGCCTGGCTTGTGACATACCTTTTCCTTAAGGAGACTGTCAAGTCACCCGTCTCCTTTTCGCGTCTTCTCAGATTTCAAAAGAGCGACGAAGATCTTGGCAGGAAGGGTGCCATCAAAACACGAGATCTTTTACCTCCAGCAGCTCCTAATCTTCCTGACGAAGGGAAGCCCCTGCCTTTACGGGAACTGCTAACACCACGCGTTATCAACGCAGCTGGCAACTACGCGTTCCTTTCCTTGGTGGACATTGCATTCCGCGCTATTCAGCCTCTTTTTCTTTCAACTCCTATTGCTTATGGGGGTCTCGGCTTGCCGCCACCAACCATTGGGAAGATCCTCTCTATATACGGTGTATTCAACGGAGTCTTCCAGGTGTTCTTCTTCGCGCGAATACATAATCACTTCGGCTCGAAGAAGACATTTGTCTTTGGTATAGCATCTGCCTTCCCGGCGTTCATTGCCTTCCCTATCATCAGTCACCTGGCGAAGAAAGAGGGCCGCACCACGTTGGTATGGGCTGCTGTCGGATTTCAGACCCTGATATCGATAGGATTAAGTCTGTCCTATGGTGGGCATCAGAAACTTTCTTACCCAGAGTTGTATTACTGACTTGGCACAGGGGCGATCTTCATATTCATTGCAGCCGCTTCCCCAAATCGAGCATCACTTGGTGCAACAAACGGATTGAGTCAGGTATGACTGACTGATGGAAAATTTAAAATGAGGTTTACTGATTCGGTTATGCATTGTGACAGATGACTGTAAGCTTGATGAGAGCCATTGGACCTGCAGTGGCCAATTCCTTATTTTCCCTCTCTATCGAAAAGAACTATCTAAACGGATATCTTGTCTATTACCTTCTCCTTGTGGTCGTCACCGTTGCAATGTATATTGCTTCGTTGCTTCCTCGGAAGCTTTGGACGCAATAAACTGTAGTCATACTCCATGGACATGTATAGCTACAATACCCTTCATCATAACTCACTGCAATACACAGGATCATCGATCATCACTCACCATTGAATAATGAACAGATCAAGAACAGATCATCTGAACAATTGACCCTGAGGCTGTTGGGCTGGTGCCTGACAAACACAGCCAAGCAGGGCATTTGGGCCTTGCAGCGGAACTTGCCACGATTGCCTTGCTTTCTGCTTTTGCTGGGCAATTGTTGTCTGCGCTGCCATCTTCATCCTCTTACCGTCTTCCTCCTATACTGTACAATTATGACGACTTTTCAGGCCCTCATGGCCCTCAGCGAGACCCAGACGAAGCAATCGCAAAGTGCTGTTCAAATCGCATTAGCCCAAAGGCAGCAGAAAGAGGAATCACGACGAAAGCAGCTTGCAGAGCTGGAGAGGAAGGAGTTGGATCTAGCAAAGCAACGCAGGCTGAAGATTTTTGAGGAGGAAAGAAAGGAGAGCGAAAGGCAACAGAAACTGGAGCAAGAGCGGGTGGCTAGGGAGGCTCTACTTCACAAACGGGAAGAGGAAGCCCGAAATGCCCTCCTCTATGGACCTAAGAAGGCCAAAGCTCTCTCATCCAACTCCCACTCCGACAGCCCCTCACCGAAATGGCCCTCCTCTTCATCACAGAATCGCACTCGAGAGGAGGTTCGTAAACGCAGGCTTCCGGGTGACGAGGATGATGACTCAGCTCCCGAATTTCTTACGAGAGAGGAGAAACGAGAACGCAAACTGCAGATGGAGAGGCGCAAGCTGTACACTACAGCGAAGCGCTCCACCAATACAGGGAGCTACTCGAAGGCTGGCAGGCGCCTACCGGGTGGTGCTGTTGATGTTACTACAACATCGCAGATGGCGGATTCGTCCATGTCATCAAAGTCGGTCAAAGAGCGAATTGCTGCCATGCCTAACACATTGACCAAGCTTAACACGGTGAAGCGCGATACGCGCACCATTGACGAAATTGTCCAGGATATGGCTAAGCTTCGGGAGGTCAAAGTGCTGGATGGTGATGAGGCCCGTGGTTTCGATGACTGGTTTGGGACTACAAAAAAGAAGGAGGCAGTGAAGAAAGCATCAGCTCAGCCGGGTGCGTCAACCGCTACCTCTGGTACAAACACTCCTGCCTCCCGTAAGTTATCTTGGGGATTCCTTTGCCTTTACACATTTCATCCTTACCGCGCATTTAGAAGGTGGTAGTTCCACTCCTCAGCTTCTAGCATCGAAGAAGCTTGCCCCGCCTCCAAAACCTTCGCTGTTGAAGACTGCAGTCGCTAAGGTAGCTTCTACATCAGCGGTTTCCAGGTCGGCGCCAACGTCTAGGCCCGGTAGTGCTGATAAGATCAGTTCTACTACCAAATCAGCACATGGAAAGATGGCGAGGGCTTCGAGTGCGAATGCCGGTAGTTCCAGTCGCCCAACACTACCTGCAGCAAGGAAACGGCCTCGTTCTCCTAGTTTGTCTGATGAGTCAGATTACTCCACTTCTCCTCCTCCGTCCAAGAGGCACGGTTCTTCAGGACTTGGCGATACCATCTGGAAGATGTTTGGCAGAGATCGCAACAGCTATGTCGGTAAAGACGTCTTCAGCGATGACGAGGATATGGAGGCTGATGCTACAGCCCTCGAGAGAGAGGAGAGTATGAGGTTTGTCCTTGATTGATGTTATGTTTTCGGAGTTGTCGATGCTGATTTTCTTTAGTGCTCGTATTGCCAAAAAGGAGGATACCCTTGCTCTTCAGGAGGAGCGACGCCGCGAAGACGAGAAACGCAGGCGCAGAGTTGAGAGAGACAGAGTCGCGTGACATGCGCGATTAGGATTCTCTATTTCTCACTGCACTCGCTCACCTCACCTGCACTATTCGGAATTTTACAGTTCTATGTTGTTCTCACTATCTTTCTCTCTCTCTCTCATGGATGGATGGACAATGCCCCCAGCGCAAACACCTCACTCTAGCCTCTAGCAGCATGCAGTGGTCTATGGGCATCTCATGATAGATGATTCGTAGTCCACTTAATTCTTGACAGGCGTCTCGCATAAATTATGGTCCGTTGTACTGTTGTAGACCTCACTCGTGTACTTGTTTCGTTTCCGTACTCAAATGTCCGATCTGAACTTGTCTTGTAAACAATGGAAACCTGTAGTAGATTAACTGTAGATTCTGTAATCTGTGGAGTTTAGAGAGGCTTAGATGGCCTTGCATCGAACACCATTGTATCGATACTTTAATTCAATAATGATGTAGGTAGAATCAGCTGTACGATAACTACGAAAATAAAATGCTTTGAAACATCTACTTTAACGATCATGGGGTTCATGGATTGATCCCTTGTTGATCAATCTGAAGTGCACATAGTTAACCTAGGATCTCCTATGATCGTCAAGTACAGTGACACAGCAGTCAAGAGTTTACTCTATCTTCCACTGAGCTAGTTGTGATTGAGATTGAAAAGGTTATTGGGCTCATGGGTGTCTAGTTAGGTCTAGTTCAAACGGCTCAACAGAAGGCAATCCCTTTTGACTGGCTCCACAACACGAACCTCTCAGAATATTCCAAGTTTTGGCAGCGTCTGTCATATTTACATCCTTAATCCACCCTACTTGATCCCTTTTTAAACTGAAGTTATCCTACTAGGTTACCATGCACTGCACAGGTGCCAGCTGTCCATGTCAGCGCGCATGTGCAAAAGTCAGGCTATGGAACTGACAGTTTTTTTTTGATGTTAGCAGGTAGATATATATACCTGACGGTGCAATACATGGGGCGTTAACCAACGTCCGACGCGAAAGGTTCGATGACACCAACAGGCCACGAATTTGATGGACTCGGATTCGACATAGACGAAGAATTATTGGCCTTAGCGGGCGCAGCGCCACCTGCGGGGCAAGCCGTTAAACAAGAAAAAGAAACTGCATCCGGGCCAAAAACCAATGAGCTGAAACTGCCTGACCAGACCATTGACGAGATCCTGGCCGACCGAGCCCATGCAATGCAAAGTATGAAGGAAGGAACCTCGCCGCTTCACAAGGTGACGCAAACGGAAGGCCTCTTGGCTAGGACAAGCACTGAGCCTATGACCCCCTCTGAAACGAGGCCTGTAATGCGTCAGTACACTCCAAACTACTTTCAGCACATGCGGCTTACCATAACCACTAGATGCCGGCATGGATGAAAAAATCTCAAGTAGAAGCATTAAAACAAATGTTGAGGATACGTCGACACTGGAAGCAACTGCTTCTGATCCCGTTACCCCTGCACCCTCGAATTCTCGCCCAGAAGTACAGCCTGCTTTTTCAGACATTACAACCTCTGCAGTTGCAACTGAAGACGCTGCGGATGACACTGCGAACGATGATAGTATTACTGGCAGTCCTATGAAGACCCCAAAAGCCAACCAAAAGCGCGCTCGTTCCCTCGATGAGTCAGAAGATTTTCCTCCCCCTCCCAAACGATCTAGAAGTTTACTTCTTGATGATATCTGGCGGCTATTTGGCAAGGATCGGTCAGTTGCCAGCAGGGCATTGGCGTCCGATGAAAATGACAGTCACAATGACGATACGGAGGGTGATGGCGTATAATCCAGAGACTCCAACTGTAACGGCTGTACAGTTGCTGGTTCACTTATCACCCGACCTTTTATCCTGCATGTCAATGCAAAGTACTAGCAAATGTAATTTTTTTTTATATTATGTAGGATATGGATAACACTCCCGGGAAACCAGTCTCGGGTGTTATTCACTTTATGACAATACATGTGTAGGGTTCGCCATGCTCGTAAGATCTCGTCTGAAAGATAGTAACATTGTCAGAGAGATATCTAATGTAAGTCGGAACAGTAACTCACTTCAACATCCACGATGTCCCTGGTGGTTCTTGTGACCTTCTACTCCTATGACGCTTACGAAGTCGTCGATAATAGTCTCCGCCGTCTCCACGCGGTCGATATTGTCGTCCCACTGGGGTGTCAGTACCAGGATCCCCTACACCTCGCTTGGCGGTTGGATTCTGATATAATTGTTTACCAGGAAGATCAAACTTTGTCTTGTCTGTTTTATCTAAAGGTTTATGACTGCCTTCACCAGAGTCCGGCGGCGTATCTTTCGAAGGATCCGGACATCTGGGGCTTCCATCAACAGGCGTTTGACCATCAGGTGGTTTGCCGGGCATGGAGTTACAGTCGGATGGAGGACTGCCCGTGGTAGTAGGGGTTGATGTCGTATCGGTACTCGATGTAGACGTTGGCGGTGTACTACCACCTGAGCACGGGGTTCCTCCTTCACCAGGCAAGGAAGTAGGGGGTGGTTGTCCGTCGGTTAACGTGTCTGTTGTAGGAGGCTGTCCATCCGTCGCAGTAGGCAATGGTTGCCCATCTGTCGGAGTTGGAGGCGGCTGGCCACCTGAACTTGGCGCTGGACAACTGTCGGGCGGGGTATCAGAGGTGCCTGTGGAAGTAGGAGGCACCTGGCTGTTTGTTGCGGTAGACCCGCTAGCATCCGTCGACGATCCCGTTGGGTCGGGAGGTTGTCCACCGGGTGGTGTAGTGGCAGTTGAAGCGGGGTCCGTTGCCTGTCCGTCGGTAGGGGTAGGTGGCGGTTGTGAGCTTCCACATGAAACACTAGGCGCGTCAGGAGACGAGCCCGTCGAAGTCGGAGAGGTGTCCGGTGGCGGAGCATCTGTCGACGTAGGAGGCGTGTCCGTCGATGAAGGAAGGGAGCCGTCCGATGTATCTGTAGGCGCCGGTGGAGTATCCGTCGAGGTAGGTGTCTGGCCGTCCGTTATCGGAGGTGTAGGATCTGTTGGTGTTGAATCTGGTGGTGGACTAGGATCTGTAGGTGTAGGCTGACCGCCCGCCGTTGAATCTAGAGGAGTCGTAGAGTCAGGCCCTGGAGCCGAGCTAGACTCCGTAGGGTTTTGTCCTTCTGCTGACGAATTAGATGGATCCGGAGTGGAGGTAGGTTGTGATCCTGGTGCTACGCTGGGGTCGGGAACTGTAGTGGGATCCGATCCTGGTGCTGAGCTAGATTCCGGGGGTGGACTAGGTTCTGATCCCGTTGCTGAGCTGGATTCCGAGGGGGGAGTAGGTTCTGATCCCGGTGCTGAGCTGGATTCCGAAGGAGTAGGTTCTGATCCCGTTGCTGAGCTGGATTCCGAGAGGGGAGTAGATTCTGATCCCGGTGCTGAGCTGGATTCCGAAGGAGTAGCTTCTGATCCCGTTGCTGAGCTGGATTCCGAGGGGGGAGTAGGCTCTGATCCTGGTGCTGAGCTGGATTCTGAGGTGAGAGTAGGCTCTGATCCTGGCACTGAGCCGGATTCCGAAGGAGTAGGTTCTGATCCTGGTGCTGAGCTGGACTCCGATGGGGGGGTAGGTTCTGATCCCGGTGCTGAACTAGAGTCGGGAGGAGCAGTGGAATCCGGCCCTGGCGCTGAGTTGGTTTCCGCCGGGGGAGTAGGTTCTGATCCTGGTGCTGAACTGGAGTCAGGAGGGGCAGTGGGGCCCGACTCTGGCACTGAACTAGATTCTGACCCTGACGCTGAGCTGGAGGCGGGAGGGGCAGTGGGATCCGATCCTGACCCTGTGTCAGTAGGAGTTGGCCCGTCTGTCATTGAGCTGGAAGAGTCGGAGGTGGTGGCTGACTCCGGAACCGGGCTGGTATCCGTAGAAGTTGATCCATCCGATGTGTTAGACGAGCCTGGAGGATTAGTAGGTTCTGGGCCTCCTGCTGAGCTAGAATCCGTAGTAGTCTGACCATCCGTTGGTGAAGGCGTCGGTACATCGGTTAACGACGGGTTGGAGTCTGTCGAAGTCGGAGACGGCACATCTGTAGAAGCAGGAGGCACTTCTGACGAAGAATTATCCGTCGAAGGGGTACCATCAGGGGATGTAGCTCCAGAATGGTGCTTATGATGAGCACCACAGGAATTAGGCTCAGTTTCACACCGTTTGTCAACCTGTTCCTTTGAATGATGTCGCTTCTCGTAATAGTCGTGGAGATGCCGACGAGGGTAACGGCGGACTCGACGTGATGGAGGAGGGAAATGACTTGCTGGCGGAGGCTGTGGAGCAGGGGTGTCACGGGTTTCAACAACGCGATGAGGAACACCAGGTTCTTCCGAGGCAAGGCGAGATCTACGTATTGTCTGTGATCTTGATCCCCTTGAATGCATTTGCTTGTCGATAATGCGAACGCGGAGTGCTGGAACGGGCTCGAGGATATCCCGAGGAACGTCAACAACGGATGACGCCCGCGTGAGTCTGCTGGGACAGCAGTCATTAGTAAATGAAAAACCATGTCGGGGGAAACTTAAAAGTACCTCAAAGGAGCACCGAGTACATTGGCAGCACTGAGGAGCAAAGAGACGAGGAGAATAGAACGAGTGGAAATCATCTTTGGTGAGTGGGAATACCAAACAAGGTCGTCTGAAGAGCAAAAGCAGACGTCGACTTGTGGGAGATGAACTCTGGGGCAACCTGCGCCGGAGAGGAATGAGCACTGCTAAGGATTCTACGTGTTCACATTCAGCTTATATACAAGCCCGATGTTTCCAGGGCGACATCATTTGGACCATCAAGATCCTTGATCCTCCTAGTTAACAACCCCTGTCACCGCGGCGACCCTTCAGAAAAAGATGCACCTGAAATATAAAAGCTCATAAAAGTCACCCATTCCTGAAAATTATGTGAGCCTAGGACTTCACAAGGCAGGCATCGACCTCGACATCTGAAGATATGTATAAAGAATCGTATGGGTCCGCTGGCAGCTGGGGCAGTAGCTGAAACACTAGTGGATCATCCAAAAGATCGTGTCGGTGATGTGCTCCATAAATGATAGCACTGCCAGGACTACAAACCAGTCAACTCCACGTTGTACAACGCTCTAGCAATAGAATTAACAGACCCATTCCGACATTGCCTCCCTATTGAAGTCGTTGGGTTTTTCGCACTCTATCCAACGAGAATTGTCTCGCGTAAGTGGCAGTGACTGATGGTCACTGGTCAGTTTCAGCCAGTTTCGGGGTCTGAAATAGATGAAACGCCATATAATGTAAGCATCTTGACAACTTGTTTCAACGATCCTTTTATTCTCTTCAACCCAGTTCTTTAGCTTTACCAGACGCTATCGAATTCTATTGGTTACCCAATGATTCTATACGCCTTGAACATCAAACGGCTAATCACTCAAAGCAACCTAGGACATAAGTGCACATCTCAGCTCTGTATCGTTTCCATTTCCTGTGACTCCTTCAGCTTGCCTTCAGCAGCCGCTGGGAATCGGTGGAGGCGAAACCAGCCCTGGCGGTACTAATTGTCCCAAGTAACCAGTACATCTGACTTGCGACGCCCATTGCTTTTGAATGGCTGGTAATACCGTTCGACCGTGTTGGACAAGTCTGGTATTCGGTATCGCCTGTTTTGCGAACTTCTTTGAGTTAAATATGCCTGGGTATGAGCCATTGAGCACAATGGCATCGATATTTTGGGATTTCCTCATCGTGTCTCCCGTTTTCTGTGCAACAAAATCAAAAACGTTGGCTCCTACATCCCACCTTCCGAGAGTGTGGAGGTTCCAGTTGGCTTCGACGGTTGATATAGCAGAGTAGTGAGAGTAGAAATAGTCGTCGGTTTTTCCGACCATCCTCTGTGGGATGGCACTACCGAGAAGGATTGTAAACACGCGATTAGGCTGGGACTTGTTCTCGTTTTCGTCGAATGCTGGGTCGCAGACCGTCAGAAGGCAGATCACTTGTTGTGGAAGCGTAAACTTACTAAGAACGATTAAAGTTTTTTCCTCCTTCAATTGGCGGTTTTCCAGCAAGCGTTCTACGAACCCTAATGACCAACGGCCCCCGAACGTGATATTAGTGTCGTGGGCATCATTTGCTGTGTTAAACTTTGAGCAATGGGATTGGACAAAGTTGTAAGTAAATAAACGAACTCATGTTAGGAGTAATGAAAATCCATTGGGGTAATGCTCGGGCAGCCAGATCCCTCTCGAAAAGCGTGAAGTTCCTGATGTTCGCGAGTCGTTTGGGATTCGAAGTGACAGATTCAAAGAGTATCAATGGGCTGTGGGGCGTTGTTCACAGCATGAGCCGCAGGCCGACTCGGAGCAAGGAGGGCTAAACGCTTACTCGTGCTTCCTCACATAATCGTCAGCACCAGTCCGGGGGTTAGGAAAAGAAAAGCCTTGGAATCCGGTAAATGGCATGTCCTCTTGGTACTCGGCCCACGATATTCCTTTATCTTCTAACAGATCCACAACGCTCGAAAAATTACGAGGGAAATTGAATAGATCGTCACTATCCATTCCAAGATAGTCGCCCCCGACTGTCTATATTAAAAGACGTCGAACCTTCACAGGCGAAACAACTTATGGAAACGTACCGCCGCGTAGTTTGGCTCAGATGGATGAGTGAGCGCAAAGTAATTAGTCAGACTGATACCCTTTTTCGCAAGAGCTCGCATGCTGGCTAAGAAAATGCGTAGTCATATTAGATACAATCCAACCGTGCACATGCGCCATAATGCGTACGATCAGCGACAGCGTCGTCAAAGTCAGTGTTTTCGAGCCAGATGGTTATGATGCGGTCAAAGGCCTTGCCCTTCACAAGTTTCGTATGTGAGTTGTGGTCATGCTGATCCTCGTGAGAGTCATGGCCTCTATCATTGTCGGAAGAGGCCTGTAGAGAGTCGAACAACCTGAGTGATTCAATCAACGCGTTGATTGCAGTATAAACGTACCTGGGCAATCAGGAAAGTCGCAAAAAGCAAAGTTGTAAGGGATATGGCACGCATCGCGAATGCAATAAGGGGAAAGTAGCTTTACCCAATAATGAGTGGTAAAGTCCGTGGCTCCTTTTATGCTCAAACGCTCTGTACACTGTGTTGTTCACACTAAAGCGGAGCGAATATAAACAGTAACAGGACCTCGTGGTGAATCGAACGTGCCTCCAACGACGTGGAACAGAAATAGCCTGAGTAAGTCTACGGCAGCGAAAATCAATCGTGCTTCCTTTCGTTGGGAAAGAAAGACCACGTATAGTGGTACATAATCGTTGGGATGTGACAAAACGTTGACCCATGTTGTGATGTCGGCAACTCCTGAGAGGCCGCTGTTCACGGAGGAGAGGCTTCGGCAGGATGCAATTGAAAGACCTCTTTCAAATTCCCAAGCTTTAAGTTCATGACTAGATTCCTCTAAGTCACCCAATGTCGAAGCAACACTCCGAGGAGAGACGACGGCCCAAGGGTGGCTTAAGATGTATCAAAGAACATCCCTGACATCGTGTTATCCACTCGACAATGGTTAAGGGAGAGCTGCCATAGTTTGTTGACAGACATACAATGGTTAGGTCGGGGCGAGGTGTGGTCATGAGAGACTAATGTCGAGAAACATTATCCAGTGTAGTGTTCATATCTACCACCGCAGCGGATGTAAAGCAAGGCCTGAATTATCTTTTCGATCTAATTTAAGACACTGAACATTTTGAGGTGGGGCCTGGGACCAAAACACCGAGAATAGATCAGTTCTGCAACCTGTGATGGCCGAATGAGCGTCACAGAAATGGATTTTACACCAAATTTTCGTGATTTGCAGAACTGCCCATACGATGTTTAGACGTCAAGCGATTGTTGCATTCGTTCACGTACCACACATATAGTTCATGCCATGCACGTACGAACATGTAACCTATCCCCTATTATCCTTCTGTAGCAGCAAAAGTACGTAAAGTAAAGATTCCTCTTTCCCGGAGAGCAGGGAACCATGCAGAGAATGATTCATAGCGCGGATCAGCTAGGTGAGCGTCTGAGATGACATACTCCACCTTCTGGATTCCTCTCAATGTAGGTTGCATGAAATATGGTTCAGCCCAATCAGGGTTCATGACGACCAAGCCTGGCATTTTGACAATTATTTCACGCAAAGGGTGGCTCTCCCGAATGCCCAAAAAGAACTCTCTGACAGCAGCCTCGGTGACACCGTGTGTAAACATGAGTCGGCAAAGCTGCGGTAGGTCGGCCAGACAAAAGCCGAAAGGCTCGTTACGATGGTCTTTAATCGTTTGATCAGCATTATTCAGAAGCTTAAGGTGGAAATGCACATACTGTGCCAAGAATAAGCATGTATTTCAAGGTGTTCAAGTGTCTGTCCTACCAGCTTCAATAGCTTTCCAACCGCCTGAGGACGTGTATTGAACTTGGTAAGGTGTAGATGGCGAAGGTTGGTTAGGTTTAACGACGCATCTTGATGGAAGAGGCAATGAAGCATCCAAGGGCCGACTGGTGTGTCGATATGTAGCGTCTCGATGGAAGGTTTACCCACAGACCGGCGTGGATGCTCGAACTCTGGAACGATTGGAACGGAATCCCAGGCCCCACGGTCTTCCGAGGTGACATCGTCGAGTTTTAAAACCTTTAGATTTGGTGGGGTGCTATACAAACTGGAAATGGCTGCTGGTGTCGTAGGCCCAACGAAGCCAATGAATTTCACTGTTGACAGGTACTGGCAGCTCAACAGCGCACGCAGTGCATGAGCAATGGGAGCTGGTAGAAAGGGCCAGTCCACGTCCTGCAGTGTCAGACGTTGAACACGGTTAAGCGCGTTGAGAATGCGTGGAAGAGAAACTTCATAGGCTGCAGTAGATAGATTCCTGCAAAGGCTCATATTGAGGAGGGCGATGGAATGGACGTGGTCAGAAAGAAGTGGATCATTACTGAGACAGAAGTCGAGAGAAAGAATTCTTTTCTCCGTTTGAGGAGCATTGCAGTTGAAGGAGATATTGTGAATGAGGTGTACCCGGCTTCTGTGGCTCCATGACCGACAAACAGCTGAACAGCTGATAAGGCTACCATGGCAGTCTTGCAATTTGTCGATGATGAGGTCGGACAGTTCCCTAGGAAGGGGAGGCATTCTTCAAGAAATGCAACTGCGAGGCTTGGTCGTCAAGTTGGGTTGTGTGTCTTGAAGGCTGTCATTGAACACTTGAAGACTGACATTTGGCAACGACTTGAGAGGATGCCTGTGAGTTTGGTAGAGAGTGGACAACGATAGGCAACGGTCTATCGAATCCTCTCGGAACAGAGTAGCATCTGTGTGCTAATGACGCTGGATCTCACAAGGATCGTTGCAGCAACAATTCAGGGCCGTGAGAACGTAGTGAGAGCCTTTTCCACTTCACCCACCACTGCCAGTGTTGTCATGCCCAAGTATTTTGAATGCCCAGTTGCACCATTACTATTCTTGTATCTTGAGACTCTATTGGCATGTTCCTATCATTGGGTTCTCGGACTCACATTACACTATTCATTCAGTTATCTCGCAGCGACGGTCCACTGGGACGGCCCGGGTCCTATGATCACGGTCCCACACGAGAATATTTTCCAGCCCCAAATTCCAAAAGTGAACGGGCTTCCATTCATGGCCATCGAATCGCCTTAAGTGGTCCACCTGACCTGAGCTCGAAGCCTCGAACCTTGTCGACTTCTCTGTATTCTCTGCTCCAACAGCACTTCCCACCAGTTTTCATGGACAGAACTTCGTGCTTGTCGCGCGTTGAGCACTTGTGTCTCACAAATAATGTGGAGCTTTTCCTTGTTCCGGTACTCTCATGTGGTCAACTCCTCATCTTTGTCTTCTGTGGACTACACGTGTTGTGTTGTGGGGTCCTTATAGAAGCTTAACTATCGAGGCAAAGTTTAGCCAGGTTTCAATCAAACATGAAATCAATTGCACTTGTCTCCTTAGTGAACGTTGTTGCCGCCCTTGCTGCTCCGGTATCCCTGGTTGTCGATCTTGGATATGCGCAATACGAAGGAACGGTTGATGTGACAACAGGCTTTTCCAGGTTCCTTGGAATGCGCTACGCTGCCTCGCCAACAGGTGAGTAACTTCCCGTTGCCGAAGATTCCCTGACGCTTAGTTAATGCAGGAAACCTTCGATGGCAACCGCCTCAACCGCCAATCCCTGTAATCGGTGTTCAACAAGCGAATGCCCAGCCCTCATCATGCATGTCTGCTGGCTCAGGGACTGCTCCTACTAGCCCTTTCCGTGTAACATTCGATACTCGGGCGGCAGCGGTAGCATCCGAAGACTGCTTGTTTCTAAAGTAATCACTCTATTCAGCAGTACCATAGATTCCCCTACTCACGTCCTTAAGTGTTTTCACTCCAAACTTACCTACCGCAGGTAGCAAACGTCTCCCTGTTATAGTCTGGATTCATGGGTTAGCACCCTCGTTTTTCGCTTGCTGTAATGTTGATCAGATTGAATTTAGTGGTGGCTACGAGGCTGGAAGCGCTGCCTCCTTCAACGGGGCTGACCTTATACGTGAAGCTGGTGGCGGCGTAGTGGCGGTCGTAATCCAATACAGACTTGGAGTTTTTGGCTTTCTTGCTGGAAATGAAGTTAAAGCGGGGGGCGCTCTCAACGCTGGTTTATGTGCGTCGCTGCCGTATGCGAACTGCACTATATTCTGACAATTTACGATATGAAGTGGATCAAGAGTTTGCACTTCGCTGGGTCCAGACACATGTACGCTCTGTGCGTCTTTTCAAAAGCATTTCTGACTTGTGACAGATCACACAATTTGGTGGTGATCCAAAACTGGTGACGATTTGGGGAGAATCTGCGGGTTTGTGAATCCACCCCAACATTTGAACTTGTTAGAGTATACATATTTTTAGGTGCTGGTTCTGTACTTCAGCACGTTGTTGCTCATGATGGAAAAACCACACCTCCGCTCTTCCGGGGAGCCATCACAAGCTCCAGTTTCCTTCCATCTCAATACCGCTACAACGACCCAATCTCACAGGTTTATTGCATTTTTCTGCCTCAATCACACTAACTAAGGCTCCCTGTTACCATTAGACGCTGTATAGTCAAGTCGTTTCTCGGACGAAGTAAGTACAAATCCCCAAATGTTTGTCTGGCCACTCACGCCACCGTAGCTGCACGGCCGCAGTGAATACCTTAGCCTGTCTCCGGGGCGTTAGTGTCGGAACTCTGCAGACCGCGAATGTCAATATATGCTCCAGTGGATTCTTCGGAACATTTGTGTTTGTGCCAGTAGTCGATGGAACCTTCATTACCCAGCGTCCAACGGAAGCTCTCAAGCAGGGTAAAATCAATGGGGTGAGATGCCTTCCTACGACAGTCTGCGATAGGTTTACCTGTCATGTACCAGGATGCTCTATTTTCTGTCACGAATACTTTGGAGGGCTTCAACTTTGTGAATCAAAATACAGCGTCAACTGTGCAAATTCCAAACTACGTTGCTCAATTGTTCCCCAATTTTGGCCCAACAGAAATCACAGCGGCTACCGCCGCGTACGCAAACTTGGGCACTCCAATATCTCAAGCCGTCGCTATCATGGGAGAATGTAAAACCTTTGTTCTTTCTTTTTTAATTACTAATGTCTCTTTAGCAATCTTCATCTGTCCGACTTACTTCCTCTTACGCGCTTTCAAAGGGCGATCGTTCAAAGTGAGTTTATGATGACTGTTTCCTCGGGGCTATAAATACATTTAACACTACTTAAGGGAGCGTTTGCTATTCCACCATCACATCACGGAGATGATGTGCAATACTACTTCCCATCGTATGTCTATCGGTGATTGTGCTCATGGGTTCTTTCCATACTGATCTTGGTCTCGGTCAACTTCCTGTTACTAGTCAAACATCGACCGGGTTCCCAGCATTCAACAATACAGCATTTGACAAGGCATTCTCAGAATCTTTTATGGATTTCGTGCTGACGTTGAACCCTAACGTTCACTGGGACGCGTCGAATATAACCCCTCAGTGGCAGCTTTGGGCAAACGAGGTGGAAATGCTTTTCAATAGGACGGCGTCGGGCGTGCCTGTAGTGCAGCCGACGAAAACATCCGATGCTCTGTTGCAGAGATGCAAGTAAGTCATTGACTTTCCCAGGGCTCTATAATGTGCTTAGTGACTTTGATCAGCTTCTGGGAAAGTGTTGGTTCTTTATCTGGTCAATGATGCTAGCAGACCCATGTTTTGGTCTACTTGCTGCACGTACTATATCATTGAAATTCTACAATTTTGGAGTAAGATGGCATTGAAAGTGAGTACTCCTATTGTTCCAAAATGGCCTAAGGGCTCGCGCACAGCAAAATGATGGGGTTCGCCTATTCGGAAGGGCTATAGGGGTTAGTGGGATGTGTCAGTAATTTGAAGCCATCTTGCGATATTTTTATAAAAGGAGTGAGAACGGCCTTCGACGCCAGTTCTGCATCATATAAGAACGAAGTCTTTCAATAGAAGATCTTGATCTCTTATGTCGCGCCATCCCACTATGTTTTCTTTCCTTGTGCTAACTCTGGTCATCCTGCAAGTCCCAATTTGTCTAGCGGCAGTTAGTCCTATAGTCGACCTCGGATATGCCAAATATGCTGGTACTTTTAATGAAACCACGGGTACAACTCAATTCCTCGGTATCCGGTTTGCAGCTCCGCCTACTGGTAAGTACCTTTACATTGATAGGGCGAACAATTACACACCTTGATTGACCGAAATTTGAAAGGTACGCTACGCTGGCAACCACCTCATCCCCCAGCGACGACGCCCGGCATACAAAAAGCCGATGTGGAACCAGCCACATGTTTCATGGCTGGCCAAGGCAACGCACCATCTACCCCTTTTCGTGAGATTGACTTGAGAAAGAGAGACCCTTTTTTCCCCTCTGAGGACTGCCTTTTTTTAAAGTTGGTGGACGTCCCTTTCTTCCCCGTATTGAACGCATAGTAATAGATCATCAGTGTCTATCTTCCTGGGAAAATATCTCCGAAATCCAAAAAGTTACCCGTGATCATTTGGATCCATGGGTACGACTGGGCCTTCTTACTTCTATGTAAGTGTCATGGCTGACTAAGTCCACTGTTAGCGGAGGCTATATGGCTGGAAGCGCCTCAGGTTTCAGCGGCACTGATGGCTATGATGGTATCAGCCTTGTCAAGGAATCCAGTGGTGGTGTTATTGTCGTCGTAATCCAGTATCGTCTGGGCGTCTTTGGATTCCTTCCTGGCGGACATGTCAAAAAGCATGGTGCTTTGAACGTGGGATTGCATGAGTGTGTCTCGATAGGAATGTCGAGTTACCATTGAGGCATTTGAGGTAGTGGATCAGCAGTTTGCTTTTAAATGGGTACAGAAGAACGTATGTCCCTGGAAACTTGCATCATTCCAATACTGACAAGTGCTAGATTCGAAATTTTAATGGCGACCCCGAGCTAGTTACAATATGGGGAGAATCAGCTGGTTTCGTCTTCCCTTCGCCTTGATGAAATGCCAGAGGCTTATAATATTCTTTTCGACAGGTGCAGGATCTGTATTGCAGCACGTCATCGCCAATGGAGGTAATACGTCGCCACCGTTATTCAGAGCAGCTATCACAAGCTCTACTTTCTTGCCTTCCCAGTACGATTATGATGCGCGCATCTCCGAGGTATTCGTATCGTCCCTTGAGCCCTCATGCACTCTAATTAAAGATGACAGATTTTATACAACGAAGTGGTCTCGCAAACAAAGTGAAATGACAATCAAAACTTTCATTGACAACAATTTAATATCCACTTGAATTCTGTAACAGCTGCTCTTCCGGAAAAAACACACTCGATTGCCTCAGAACTGTTGATGCACAACTTCTAGAAACTGTGAACCAGAACATTGGGAACAGTGGATTTTTCGGCACTTTTGTTTTTGTTCCTGTCGTGGACGGCGAGCTCATTAGGCAGCGTCCGACGAAAGCTCTAGCGGATAAGAAAGTCAACGGAGTAAGCCACCTCATAAATTTTGAGAAAATTTGCTAATAAATTACTCAGGATATCGTACTAACCGTCACGAACACGTTTGAGGGTGCTCTCTTCATAGATCCGAAGACACCCCTTGATGTAAATGTAGCTAATTACGTGGCGCAACTGTTTCCCAATTTCGGCGTGGAGCAAGTTGCGGGTGCCGTGAAACAATACGAGGGCGTAGGTTCACCCCTGTTCCAAGTAACTGCAATTATGGGGGAAGGTAAATTATTGTTCGCTGGAGGTTTGTCATCATACTTAGCGTACAACAAGCTATTTTCATTTGCCCCACGTATTTCCTTTTAAACGCATTTGGTCGCCGGGGGTTCAAGGTAAGTCTTGATGCCTTCTATTCGATCGACACTTTCATACCGATCTTGTAGTCCGAATTTGCCATCCCGCCAGGGGGGCATGGAAACGACGTGGCTTACTATTTCCCTTCGTAGGTGAGACTCGTCATTGAACGAATAGCCGGCTATATCGAGATGTAGGAGCAATGCAAACCGTCCTCCGTCATTCAATAATCCTGCTTTCATCAAGAGTTTCTCGCAGTCCTTCTTGGACTTTGCAATCGCTTTGAATCCCAACATCAAGACAGGTATTAATATCACACCAAAATGGGGGCTTTGGTCGGGTAAGACAGAAATGCTCTTCAATCGAACAGAAAGCGGACAACCCGACGTGCGCGTGATCAATACGTCGGTCGATTTACTGGAGAGGTGCAAGTAAGCCTCTATAACTACTACCTTTTGTCCAGTTCAAGTAACAGTGATTTTGACCAGATTTTGGGAAAGTGTCAGCGCCGTGACAAGCCAGTGATATCGCGTACCTCACTGTGGCGTCCCAGATTCTCGAGGATATTTCTAGTTATGCCGTTCCTTAGTTTTCATTGCTATCCCCGTACGGGCGTGTTCTGTAACCTGTTTGACAAGTTACGACCAGTGCATCTTACCTGTTTAGCTCCAATCTTTCTCTTCAACTATCACGATATTTTTATCATTTATCCACTACATTATGAGGCAACTATAGTACACGCCGCAGGGGTACCGAAATGCGGCGCGGCGCGTCGAGGGTCAGGAGGCGCGTGAGTGACGGTGGCTATTGGTCACGTGACACGTAATTTGAATTGCGATCATGGTCCGATCATGGACGCAAGATCTTCACCAACTTCCACCACATGGATCAAATACCCCTTCTTGTAACCACCTTTCCATGCTGCCATTGAAGATTGATCTTGAGGTCCACATCTATTGGCCACAGGCCCCATGTAGGCACAGTACGGACCGATTTTTTATATTCCTGTTATAGCACCATCATGCAACCATGCCCTTAATTCCTTCAAGCTCTGGTCCAACATGAGTGACAAGTCAGAAGCTCTGTCACTGTGGAAGCAGCAACTCTTATAACAACCTGCTTTGCCTGTTCGGAGAACTCAGATACCCCCGTTATCACGCTTTCACTCGATGGCATTTGGCTCAGGGCTTCTTTTTGTCGTACTCAGTTTGGTGACTTTGCAAACTGCTTCGACAGCAGTATGCACCTCCCCCGTAGTTAACCTAGGATATACCCAATACTCGGGTGTTTATAATGCAGTTGATAAAACTACCCACTTCCTCGGTATTCGATATGCAGCCCCACCTACTGGTGAGTTTCTTTCTCTCCCTTCCTCTATTTACTGAAAAAAGCCAGGTTCGTTACGCTGGAAGCCACCCCAAGCCCCTGCGACTACATCAGGCATCCAGAAAGCCGACACAGAACCCGCAACCTGTTTCTTTTCTGCCTTCGGTGCTCAGTCGACCAGTCCGTTCACAAAACGGGATCCTTTCGTGCCTTCCGAGGACTGTTTATTCCTAAAGTCGGTTGGCTATATTTTGACACTCGAACTCCACTTAACGTGACCAGTGTCTATACTCCAGGGGACCTTTCAACAACTAAGAAGTTACCTGTTGTAGTATGGATTCACGGGTTCGTCGTGCCTCGGCATTTTTTGCCGGCGTTTTCCCCAAGAGAAGTAGACTGATACTGTTCCTAGTGGCGGTTACATGGCAGGCAGTGCATCGGGGTTCACCGGTTCAGATGGATATGATGGGAGCAACCTCATCACTACCTCCAAGAATGGTGTGGTGGTTGTAGTAATCCAATATCGGCTCGGTGTTTTCGGTTTCCTACCTGGTGCAAAGGTGAAAGCGGGTGGTGTCTTGAATGCAGGACTCCGTAAGTGCCAACATTTATAGCTTCCATTATACATCTGAACAAAGGCGGAACTAGTGGATCAACAGTTTGCCCTCCAGTGGGTACAGAAGAATGTACGCCGAGAGCTCATATTCGTAATTGAGATGAATGACGAAGTTCTTTAGATCCAAAAATTCAACGGAGATCCCACTCGTGTTACATTATGGGGACAATCGGCGGGTACGTCCTCCCTTCATAGTGTGATCCCGGGCATTTGCTCACACTAGTTTGATCAGGCGCAGGTTCCGTGTTACAACATGTCATTGCTAACGACGGGAAGACTTCGCCACCATTGTTCAAGACAGCCATGACAAGTTCTGTCTTCTTACCCTCCCAGTACAACTACAACGACCGAATCTCGGAGGTACGTGCTTCCAGATGACCTCTGACTTCGTTATGACGGCTGACCTATCATCTTTACTTATCTTCATCAACTGTTTAGCTGTTATACAGTACAGTAGTATCCCAGAGCAAGTAAGTTCCCAAAGCGAGTGTTATCTCACTCACAGCACCTGACTTCAATTTGAACAGCTGTGCCTCTGCATCCGATACGCTCAATTGTCTCAGAACGGTCGATGCGCAATTACTAGAAACAGTCAATGTGAACGTTGGTTCTAGCGGGTTCTTTGGCACTTTCGTGTTTGTTCCGGTCGTCGACGGCACTCTGATCAAACAACGCCCAACCGAGGCCTTGAAGCAAAAGAAAATTAACGGTGTAGGTAGTCCTGAAGTGTCTAATGAAGGGCTCATCGCTGATAGCCTACCCAGGCTAACCTTTTGTCGGTCACAAACACATTTGAGGGTGCTCTCCTTATAGACCCGAACGCGCCAGCTAACGTCGATGTGTCGAATTTCTTGGCGCAGTTGTTCCCTAACCTCAGTGCATCGCAACGCGCTACTGGTGTTGAGCTATATAAGAACGTGGGGACACCTCCGTTCCAACTCTCAACGATCATGGCCGAATGTACGTATATGTCATTATGGAAGGCCGCAGTATACCTAAATGTATTATCAGCCATCTTCATATGTCCCACGTACGCTGCTTTGAGCGCATTCGGCCCTGGGCGTGGGTACAAGGTGAGCGAGCTTTGCTTTGCCCGTTTAATTGACAACGGCCACAATTCTGATTTACCCCCGTAGGCTCAATTTGCCGTTTTGCCTGCCCACCATGGAGACGACTTACTTTATTACTTCAAATCGTGTGTATCTCTTGTGTTCGGTCGTTAGGACGAGAGGCTAATGAAGTCACAGGAGCAATGCGGGCAACCCACCCCCTTTCAATAATGCCCCTTTCATCAAGGCCTTTTCACAAACTTTCATGGACTTTGCTATCAACTCGAATCCCAACGTCAAGTTGGATACAACTATCACGCCAAGCTGGAACCTCTGGTCAGGCTCGAATGAAATGCTGTTCAATAAGACGGCGGCCAGCCAGCCTGATGTCCGTGCGATCAAAACATCGCCTGAGCAGCTGGCGAGATGCGCGTGAGTTTCTGTGTTAAGACTGTACTCAAATGTCGTACTGATCTGAGCGCAGCTATTGGGCATCGGTTAGTGCGGCAACAGCGCAGTAATCTTCATAAAGGAGAATGAATTGGCCATTTTATCTTAACTCTTAACTCTTAAATATTTCCCTTGTCCTCTGAGACGCTTACTATCATTTTAAGGATGCACAATCCAGGCCTGTAGTGTATACTGTACATTAATTATATCGCCCACGATTGAATCGACCCTAACAAATTTTTGATTGCTTAGTACAAATCATACACAAGTGTTTATGTACCACAAATTTCCGACGACATTTTGGCAACAAGCTGGTATGCTTCAAAGTTGGTTGATATATATTCTTGTACATAAAGGCTTGCACTTGTAGAGGTATAATATCTGCACGGATGGCAGTTTTGGGCCGCCTAATCGGCTTCTTCCCACAATTCATGAGGTAGATGAAGGGACAGAAGAATTGAAAAACAGGATAGCACGGACAAGATAGCATAGACTGCGTATCCTCCAAGTAAGTTGTGCTCTGCCGACACCGCAAAAAGGGAAGTCGCCATCGCTGGCCCTATGGCTCGTGTGATTGAGACGGTCATCTGAGAGAGGCCATTGGTTGCTCCAAGAGAACGTTTGTTAGGTGCAGAAGTTGTGATATACATGAATATGCAGCCTTCAAGAGAACAAAATGAGCAATCAGGGATTTAGGTGACCTTGAAGCCTCGTACCGAAAGCCATGTCCACAATAGTCATCAAGATTAGCATGAATGCGATGCATATCCACGTCAATAGATTTATTCCGTGAACTCGGGCAGCCAAGCTCATAATTGGAAATAGCCCAAATATGGGGAGGAATGAAACAATACCAGATATGAAAATAGTTCTTTCCCCAAAATAATGGATGACTTTTGCAAAGTACACAGCTTGGAACCCCCCGCAGAACGCACCGTATGATCCCATGACGTAACCGATGACGACAGGGCTGAATCCCAGGCCACCTATCTCGATCGGCATCGCGAGGAACAACGGTAGGAGAGCGTTCAGCGAAATATTGAGGAATGCGAGGCTCATATAATTCGAAACAGATATGATGACTGGGTATACCAAAAGTTGTCGGAGGGGCAAAGGCCCATCATTGACCGATGCGTTATCTGAGCATGACTCGTCCTGCGATACGCTGCGCGTCCGTTTGTGCACAGCAGTCTGAAGAATAATTTAAAAGGGCCCTGAGGCAGGTTATAAGTAGTTGAGCAGCTGACCTCCTTAAAAAATATCCATGTGATGGCAAACGCGACGAATACAAAGCTTGATGTAGCAATGCAGGGAAGGAAATAAGGGTACTCTTTCCAGAAAGGTCCTCCGAACAGGGTGGGGAAGCGTTCAGATGGTTTGGACAGGGTCCCGCCCATCAAAGGCCTGAAATATTCAGGGAAGAAATCAATGGAAACCTCGGAATTTCGGAAAGTCCACTGACCCCAACGTGGCACCACTCGCCCATACAACAGGCATAAGCGAAAACCCTTCTGCGCGATTTGATGAATCCGTCAATTCACCCATTACGCTTTTCATGACACCTTATTTTGCAGGGGGTTAGATAGGGACAAAAAATCGCCTCTGTCGGACCTACCGATGTTTCCGTTTAGAAGCCCGGATAGACACCGACTACAGAGAGAAGAACATGCCACGTCGTTGTCATCGGAGCTTGCTCCTCAGCGACAAAACTCACCTGATCACCAGCCCCCAAAACGTTCGAGAAAGCCCAAAACTCAGCATCGAAAGGGAAACCCCAAACAATCCTATCAAGAGGATTGGTTTACGACCGACGTGGTCTGACATGCGACTCCAATGCAGGACGGTCATTGCCTCAGTAACGAAAAACAGAGACTCCTACGAGAGGTGCGTGATGATCAAGGAGTTAGTGCGGGTATTGGGGGCACATACGATGAGCCCAGCATAGTAGCCAACTTTTCGTTCATCGCCCCCAGTAATGTCTAACTCGCTAACAAGCTATAATGCAATAAGTATTGTCATAGTATGCATGATGAGGTCTTGGAGAGGAGTTACCTGGTTAATATAGGGATATATCGATAAGCTTGTTACAGGTTCACAGACTTGGAGGAGAAGGATGATAGATATTTGGACCCATGGTAAGGGGGTAGGTTTTCGGCGTTTTTGAGACCGAGATAAAAGTGGAGTCTCTTCATCGACACGCCTTTCACTATCCATGATGGAAGGAAGAAGGTGGGCAAAACCCGAGAAAGTGGCTCGCTAGGGCTAATAGTCCGTTCTAAACCAACACCAACAACAAACTTTAAAAGGACATGAATAGTAACTGATAATAATGAATGAGTTTCGCACATTCCCATGAGACAAATTCGTACTTACTAGTCAATGTGCAGGTAAACCATGTAGAATGGCACAAAGTGGCAGTTGTGGTTGATGAGGGGACTGAGACTTGAGTCCGATAATGTCCTTGAATTTGAAAAAAGAAAGGTGTGATGTCATCTAGTGCTAAAATCGCGGTTCACCGGCCCGATGAACCAACCTGAACCGACAAGTACTCAGAAACGACAAATCGCCGAGCGACATAGTAAGTAGAGTATGTCGCATTTGCAATTAGAATAGCCATAAAACAAGGGTGATGGTAAAACTTTCTGAAACTTTTAATGTACACATCACTGTTCATCCTACGGACTAGTCTTGGTGCTTGTGGTAATCTTGAAGTCTTATGGGGAGGAAGAACGATACAGAGACCGAGACAATGCCGAGACCTAGTAGGGCGAAGTATACCAGGTGGCCACCAAGAAGCTGTTTTTGTATGAAAAGATAAACTGCTGATGCATGCATACCTTTTTTAAAAAGAAAAGCGCGTAGAGGTAGGAGGTAAACATGCTACCACCTGCAGTGATACATGGAAGGAAGCAAAGCGGTTTGTGGAAGGAGGTAAATCGACCGAAAGAGTTAGGCCATCGGGAACTGCTCGTACCAAACCGCCAACAATGAGAGGTCTGAGAGGCATATTAACTTCGACATGGGAAAACTGAGGTTACCCAAGAATAAACACCATGCCCCAAATTGCAGGGTACCACCCAAATACCGTTGGGACATAGGCAGGATGCCGACGTTGAGCAAGCTGAAGAGATAATGTCGAAGATTGAGATACCTCAGCCATTACACTCTTTGCGACGCCTGCAATGGAAAGAGTCAGTTTTTACTGGTAGGAGGCACGAAAAAAACAAACCGATATTTCCATTAAATGCTCTTTGGGCACATCTGGAGAATACTAACATCCAGAAATTTGGCGATAGGCTTAAGCAAGTTATAGCGAACCCAAGTGGGCCAATAAGAAGTATGGGGCGTCGCCCTATCCTGTTTGATAGTCGTCCCCATTGACTCAGAGATTCACTTAAGCATTCTGCAAGGAAAAACACAGATTCCTGTAAGGCAATGTAATGACAGGGAGAAAGACACGTCAGCAGCACATACGATAATTTCAACGTAGTAGCCGGTTCTCGTCTCACCACCACGCGTTATACCGGTCTCTTCAACGGACTGGTTAATGAAAGGATAGATGACAGTGCTTGAAACTGGCCCTGAGAATTGGAACAACCAGATTATTGATAATTGAAAGGCAGGGAATGGTTTTTTCGTCCGTGGTGGAGACTCCGAGCCTCCTCGTTGCCTCGTCGCGGTACGAACTTCAATGTCGCCAGAGTCCATGTGGGGGGATGCAGGGGAGAAAGGTGTGGTCTAACAGTCCTGCCAGTCATTTCTCGCCGCTCGGCCGGGCAGGATTCAGACAGGAGTCCGGATATTGAAGTTGAGGTAATGTTTATGAAACGGGTAAACGGAGGCGAACAAGGAGACATGGGAATGACGTTGATTGGAGAAACGAATTAAAGCTAACTATGTCTGGATCTGCTATGTAGGCTGAGAAAACGCATCACCGTGCTGCCATTAGTCAGTGAAGGCGATCCACTGAAGTTCAATCAAGGATCACTAATTCCACGTGTTTAAAAATTGAATTTCGCCTTTTCCTTTCCAGGACTCTCCGCCACTCAGTCTCAGTCCTCCCGTTCCCCAATGATTTCTACTGTGTCCAACGGCCATCACAATTTACATATACAATATACGACCCTCCGTATTGCAAAGCCCTGCAATTTTCTTCCTACGTTTGAATAACATGGTAACTCTGGATGTTCGGCAGTGCTGGATGAAGGCTTGTGAACGGGAGCAACACATCTATGTTTAGTGGATTCCGAATGCCAGATGCAATGGCTATTTCGGTGTACTGAGAGTTCAGCTACGTATCTAAACCTGGCCCCTTCACCCCATGTTCTCGTTTGTCGGGGGAGGACAGGAAAGACAGCATTTTCATAAGGTCCATACTCTGGTGTCACTTGGAGTCCCAGGCATGCGGTCATCCCGTGGTTCTATCATGGGAACTTATTACTTCACCGTCCGTACAAATCTAAAAAAAATATCACCCGAAAGTCATACATACTCACTTCGATTACCAATATAACAGGGCCAAAAATATGATCCACTTCTTGATGGGTACTAGCTGTACTAACCATTTCAAGGTACTCCCTGCGTCACCCCAAACCACGAAATTGGATGAAGTTACTGCTTGGTTCCTCGAAGCCGAAGCCGTGGTGGAAGGCGCATGGAAACGACTACGGCCAAGAGAGATACCCCCAAAAGCACAGCATACACGAAATAACCGCCGATAAGCTGCTTCTGTATGGAAAGCGAGAAGAGCGAAGACGCGAACGTAGGTGCCACGGTCCTTGCTATAGAGCTGACCATTTGTGCGATACCATTTACAGCACCGGTTGCAGCGGCGCCAGGCGCGGCGTCCAAGACAAAAAGCTGTGCACAACCTGCATTAAACAGACGAATGAATTTTTGCGCGCGTAATAAAATTCAGCCAACATACTATAAGTCATAAAGACAACGGAGAAGAAAAACAGCTGAACGATGAGCACAATCCATACCCGGAGGTCCGCTTCTCCTGTTTGTTTTGCTAACTCACTCATCACCGGAAACGCCGAGAAAGTAACAAGAGAGCAGCTGAAGGTAAACGTACACAACTTCCGTGGTCCGAGCCGCCGCATCATCACCGGGAACACGAGCACCTGAAATACTGCATTAAGGAGTCCCCAGGTACCCATGGTCATTCCAATGGTATATGGGCTAAAGCCCAAGCCACCCAGTGGGACAGAAGTCGAGAGCATCAGAGGGACCAGAACCCCGTGGGACTGATCGAGAAAGGCAATGAACCCATGGCACGAAAGTGCAATCACCAATTCGTGGGTAAAGAGGGAGCGGAAAGAGGGAGGTGTAATGTCTGCGGAAGTGAATGGGCTTCTCTCACCCATTGCCGTACATTCGGATGGCTCCCGTGCCCCATAGCTCGTGCGAGGCTCGCTGTGGCCTAGTAGAGGCGTAAATCCCTCAGTTGGAGCAGGTGAGTAAGCTCTTTTCCTCTCGATGTCACGCTGAATCGCGGATGGTAAACTCTAGAAGGGCGCTATTAGTAGGTCACTACGAGCATTGCGTAAAAAGCAAAGTCACCTCTTGTAATAGAAGGTATGAGTAAAGGAAGGAGGCGAACGCAATCATGCCCGCTGCAGCACACGGGAGAAAGTATGGAAACTCTTGAAAGAACGTTGCATGTCTAAAAATATCAGGCCATCGAATAGCAGGTTGTGCCAGGGCACCTCCGATAACCGGTCTATGAAATGTTGTGAGGAACATGATTCTCTACCATGGTGCCAGTAAATGAATACCCAAGAGTAATACCAATGCTCCAAATCGCTGGTAACCATCCAAAAGCCATTGGTATGTCGATAGGATCCACAACCTAACAAAACATAACCTAAAACAAACTATCGCATTAGTACGAAGGCACTAATACCTCGATTATGACACTCTTCGTGACGCCTGTAAGGTAAATAATAACTCTGCCGAAAGCTCAACGGAGAGGGAGGCATACCGATGTTCCCATTGAAGATCCCTTGTGCGCACCGAGAGGCAACTAGCATCCAGAAATTGCGCGAGAGTCCAAAGGAAATTATGGCGAATGTTAATCCGAGTGGCCCAAGAAGAAGTACGGGACGCCGCCCGATGGTGTCTGACAGCCGCCCCCAGTGATATACACTCAAGCATTCAGCGAAGAAAAACGCAGACTCCTGTGTATATAATCAACATTTCCAGTACATCCAGAAATATATCAGAGTCTTACGATGATACCAGCATAGTACCCTGTCTTCGTTTCATCTCCTTGCGTGATACCTGTTTCCGCGACAAACTTATTGATGAAGGGGTAGATGACCGTGTTCGACACTGGCTCCGTGAATTGGATCAACCAGATGATTGACAGCTGCAGAGCCGGGAACGGTTTTTTCTCTATTGATCGATGTTCGTTTGTTCGTCTGCCGGCTGTTTCTTCATCGTCGTTGAATGCCATATCAGATGGGATTATCAAAGAAGGGAAATGCTTGCTTGGTCAGTGGAGCTATATCACTTTAAGTCTAGTGGGTATCAACGATAAATGTAATCTGCTTACTATCGCGTCATTACGGTGATAAGCCGGGATCATCAGCCTCGAGGTGCTTGTCAAGATCAGTGGGTTGGTCAATTAAGACCGAAGGAGCAGTAGGAAGTTCATGTCATGGATCGTATTCGGCCAGAGTGTGTCAATAGTCACAAGGCCTAAGATCATATGAAAAAGACCCGACCGCCGAGACAAGAACACGCGAGACACAGTCTGAGTGAGATGTTCAAGTCGCTAGAAAACGGCTTATTTATTCCATGTATATAAAGAATGTACAATACTTAATACGTACAATATTGTAGCTCATGCGTAAAGTACAGATCCACAAGGGACCAAGCCTTCCAAAGCCAGTGTAACTTCACAATCTTTTAAGTTGGCCCCCGAGAGAAGGTGGGAGCAGAAGGGACATAGACCATCCAGTAAGCACAATGCTTAGTATGACGGCATATACCATATATCCACCGGCGAGTTGGTTCTCCACGGAAAGAGAAAAGAGGGATGATGCAACCGTTGGGGCGAGTGTTCGAACAACGGAGCTTATCATCTGGCCCAGACCGTTCACGGCTCCAAGAGCAGAGCCTCCTGGTGCAGCATCCAGGAGGAACAACTGCTCACAAGCTGCCAAAAGTTTATGTCAGTTATATAAAAGATGAAGATTCAGGTAAACGGACGATAGGACATGGTTGCCAAGCAGTGCAAAGCCAGTTGTACGACAAGGATACACCACACATGCGTGTTGACTTCGCCCGCGCGTTTCGCCATAGTACTCATAAGAGGATATCCAGAGAACGTCGTGATAAAGAAGAAAAAGCAAATTCGATAGGTCCTACGAGGGCCAAGCCAGTTGACGATCCGCCCGAAGGTGAGAATCTGGAAGAAAGCATTGCAGATGCCCCAAGTGCCCATGATCATACCGATTTGAAAGGAATCAAAGCCCAAGCCACCCATGGGGATGGAAGTTGAGAGCATGAGTGGGAGTAAGACGGTATGGCTCTGATCAAGGAAACAATAAAATCCATGATTGGTGAGGGCAATGAGGATAGGCCGGGTGAGAAGGGACCGGAACGGGGGCGGAGTATCGACCACTACTGTATTATCCGAGTCTTCCGATCCGGAGGAGAATGATCGGTGGCGGCCAGCTCCCCTTGACACTGCCTGCGTGCCGTAGTCTGGATTAGACGAGCAATTATCCAAAAGCGGGGATTGCGAGTTCTTCGGTTGATCACGTATTGTGTGCTTTTGACGTTCGATCGCAGAAGGCAGACTCTGTATGGGACATGATTAGTTTGCATGCACTCTGTAAGCATAGCGGATCCGCCCTTACCTCGTGCAAGCAAAAGTACGCATACAAGAACGATACGAGTGCGATCCCACCGGCCGTGGCACACGGAAGAAAGTACGGATACGTCCTAAAGAACTTGATCTGACCTACGGTGTCCGGCCACCGAATGGCAGGTTGTGCCAACGTACCGCCGATGAGGGGTCTACAAGGAATCAGTTAATGGCAAAACAGAGTGTAAAGTAGCACCTACCCAAGGGTAGTCCCAGTGCTCCACATTGCTGGTAACCATGCGAAAGTCGAAGGCACGTCCGCGGGATCGGTTATCTGCACAAGGTGATCAGCGCTGGGAACAAGGCACAAATGTCAAATTTCCCACTTCGACCATCATGCTCTTCGCCACACCTAGTAAAAGAAGAGCGCGAAAAAGTTAGCTATTGGTAGCTGTGTAGACAGGTGATGGACTTGGACGGAATTGACGCACCTACGTTGCCATTGAAGATTCCTTGCACACATCTAGAAATGACTAACATCCAAAAGTTCCGTGATAGCCCAAAAGAAGTCATCGCAAGTGCTAGCCCAAAAGGTCCAATGAGGAGCACTGGTCGCCGTCCAATCCTGTCTGACAATCGTCCCCAATGATACACGCTCAGACATTCTGCAAAGAAGAATATGGATTCCTGCGAGAAATCCATCAGCAATGGTCCGATATGCATATATGGTCAGCCACGGACAATAACACCAGCATAGTATCCCGTTTTCCCCTCATCATGACGCGTTATTCCAGTGTCGCGAACGAACTGGTTAATAAACGGGTAGATGACCGTCGAATTTATGGGCTCTGTGAGCTTGATGAGGAAGAGAATGGCGAGCTGAAACGCAGGAAAAGGTTTTTTGGGCTGTACAACCTCGCCTGCATCGGTTTCCTCGCAGGTACGGCTGACTTCCGGATCGTGGGCATTCATAAGAGAGTCAGGGATTTCGCCAACGCTCCAGGGATAAGGCGAGGGTATTTATAAGAAATCGGGTCCTTAAACTTCTCGGTCAAAAAACCTTGATCGGCTGGCATGATTGGCGTAAAATAATGGCTGTCGTTGGTGAAGTGCGGCTGACGCGGTGTCGCTAATGGCCGACCCCACAGAGCGAACATGACACCAACAGGTTAGATGCAATAACCGTCATTGTGTGGAACGTGGAGAACTGACTTAGACTAGTGAATTAGGAAGTTCTTGAAGAGGCCAGCGATCACATGACCATGATGAACAACTTCAACTAAGTTTAGCAGTTCGTTCCTGTCAAGCCAACTTGGTTGACCCATTAGCACTAAGTAGCTATCACCCGTTATATGTCTCGTGGAAAGAGATAACGGTATGCCACTCCCCGTTTCTTCGCCACCGAACGGCCGATATTAAGCTTCCGACTTCTGTAGATCATGCCAGAAGACACGGGTCCCGAAATAATCGATTTGACGGGTTTGTCGGAATCATCGGACGAAGAGGACGAGGACGAGGTGGAGGATGACGAGCATTCCGGGGAGGATGGCTCGGAGGATGAAGTGGAGATCCCAATCGACGCAACAACTCGCGTGAGACTCCATGAAGCCATCACTTCAGTCAGCGATGAACGCCTGAGGCATATGTTAATTCGCTTGTCTGACACGACTCCTGCTGTGGAGGAAGCGTTAATGCGCGAACTACTAACACTGAAGCGAAAGACGGTAGATGTCATTTCGCGGTGGGAGACTTGCAGTAATTGCGATGAGGAGTATGATATGGGCATGGACAGGGAAGTAGATGAATGTATTTTTCATCCCGGTATGTGTTACATGAGATAATGCCGCCGGGCGCCTCTGAACTTGCCGTGTGTTGGTTACGTTACAGGTGAACTGGAAGTGGACGAGGACAAATTCGTTGATTGGGATGAAGACTGCCACGGGCCAAAGGACACCTCAGAGAACCGGAGGTCCTTTCCACAGAACTTTGATTGGAGCTGTTGTGAAGGTGATGGAAAAAGTGAAGGATGTGTTCGGGGGTTTCATCGCCAGCTCTCCAGGAAGAAGCAGCGTGTGTGAGAGGGTGATCAAGCTTTAAGTTCGGAGTCGGCTGGTGAGTCCATTTCAGCTCTTGTGATAACTAGACTGTCTGATGGACAGTCTTTTAGGTCTATTATCCTTTAAAACATCTCCATAACGTCTGGCCTCTTTCTATGTTATGTCCTTATTGTTCTCCGAGACCCCGCCTTGTGCAAAAGCTCGGCTGTCACACGTCCCTGAGTCACGGTGACCGTATATTCCGATTGTTTTTGTTCTTTGGGTGGTGTTGTTTCAGTGCACACACCTGGCCGATGCCAACTTCACCTCTCAATGGCGGCTTACCTTATTCAGCCTGATTGCCACTCTCCCGGCTGTGCCTTTGTTTCCCAATCACATTTATACCATGATCCTAGCAGTTCTTGTTGACCATCATCGCGCCCATGCCCCTTCTCTAAAACCAGGAACCTAACTTTCCCCACCCTCCCAAATCTCATTTCAGGCGCAGGCTCAGCCCATCATGCCTTCTGCAATAATGCCGAACATCCTCACTACTAACCTCAAAAACAATACCTCGCCACGCCTCGACGCACACACTCAGCGTTTTTCTGGCCACGCGTCGCCATACTACGACTCTGATTCCGACAACGAGCAGACGCCTCACGCCCCATCCTACACCACCACCCTCAAGCTCCGGGCCTCCATCGCCACGATGTCTGAGGCCCGGCTCCGCGAAATCATGGTCCGCCTCGTCGACCGCAGCTCCGGATTTCAGCACGCCGTGGCGAAGGAACTTCTCCCCAGCGCAGAACAAAACTCCAACGTTACATCCTCACCTCGCAGAAAACGCCGCCGGTCTGGCAGACGCAGCCTCGATACAACACCGCCCGAACACCGCCCGTGCATGCACTGTGGCAAACGGCCCAAGAACAGCGGCGGCGATGATGACACGGCGTGTATTTACCACCCAGGTAATGTCCATCTTCCTGCCACTTGCCATCTACAACTGTTCTATTTATACTCTCTATACCATTATACGATCTGAGCGGCATACTTTTTTGGTGTTCACATCGCTCTTTGTATCTAATTAATCATTTCCTCCATGATCTTTGCTCACTCATGATATTCATCATTACAGGGCAGCTGAAGGACGAGGTCTATGAATTCCTGTCGTGCACGCCGGAGGGACGCGCGTTGGAGGTGCGGCGCAGGATTACGATGTGGAGCTGCTGCGACGAAGACGCACGGAGTCCTGGATGTGCATCGGCACTGACACACGTCTGTGCCGCCGGCGACACACGACGGACAAGCGTGAGTTCCAACGCCACGTCGAGTGGGAGTACGAAGGTCGGGGAGTTCCCGTAGGAAAGGGGAGGGCAGTGCCTGCTTGGCGATGTGACTGGTAAATTAAACGTGAGTCGTTGTCAGCCGGATTAGAGTTTCTGATTCCGTTTCTTATGATATCTGTCGCTATTAGTGGACTTGCTCGGCCATGACGCCGATATTACTTTTAGCCATCGGTTTTTTCAACAATCATTGTGTAAAACTCTCATCCGTGTCCGATATTGTTCCACTGTCGTGTTCCATTCATCTTGTATCATATCACTGGACCAAACTCGTTCTATGTAATTCTGTAACAATTCTCCCATGTTTTCGTTCCGTGTACTTACGTTACTCCACCACCCTCCACCACCCACCGTACCCGAGCCATTCTGTTTCATCTACATCTGTTCCATACCTGGACTCTTGCTTCGCATCTGCATCAGGTCCACATTTGGTCTTCTTCTGTATAGACCCAGGGCTCGTTACCCCATTGAATTGATGTCATCGTGTCAGTATGACTGTATACGTAAATGTCCATCTACTTTTTGCGATATCTTTCCTTGCCATCCGTTGTTGTGATGATTTTCAACTTTGTGTAGGCATACAGAATTTACTGAGGGCTTGCATCACCATGCATCATGGTTTGAGTGACACGATCCTCAGTTGTAGGCTTGGCCCTAATACTCAATCCGTCCGAGGCGCCCATCACAGGGCCACAATCACAACTCTGATACCGATCTGGTGTACCTCTGGCCAACTATCAGTCGATATTTTGAAGGACAGGTAGACATTGAGTGAACTTTGCTATCTTTATTGAGCGCTGCTATGACTGCGGATTGCTATGGATGTGAGGAACGAATACAGGTGACAACGAAGTGTGAGTACAGAGTAACTGCTGTGCAGTAGAAAGCGAATATGCTAGTAACGATGGGTAAGCTATGGCTATAATGGTAGTAGATGCTAGTGGTGGTGACAACATGGATGATAATGATAGTATGTGTATTACAGAGTGGCCATAGTGACAGATGTCCATAGTGAGCCAAGAGTGAGGTGTAAAACGAATACGGCCTTGTAGTGTAAAGTGACACAGAGGGGCTATTAGCTGCCAGGGCAAGAGTGGTGTGCGTAAGGATGAGGCGCTCTAGCTGCTTATACCCTGGAGGGAAGCAATATATAGGGATTCCAAACGACGAAGCGCCTGGTCAGGCAGCACAGTCAACCATTTCCCAGTCCTCACCCTGTACCACGACCCATGATTTGGTCATCGCAGGAACTTGAGCTATAGGATAGGGATCGGCCATGAGGACATCCTGGGGTTCACTCTCCTGCGCTGCAACGATGCGCTCGAGTTCCTTGGTCGCAGTCATGATCGAGACGGCGAGACGTGGGCCCATACGGAGAATCTTCTGGCCCTCGGGCGAGCCTTTCATAGAAGTCTTGAGGGCCTTACGGTAGAGATCTGGCTCAGGCTTTGATCGCGGGAATAGGGGCCGACTGGGGAGTGGGGTACGGGTGGGAGCAAGAGGAGACGAGTGACGCGGTGAGATCGGGACAGCAGGTAGTGCGCAGTTTGGTGCGGGTGCTGCGGGTGGCGGTGATTTGGCCGGTGGAGAGACGAGAGATTTCTTGGAGGACTGACGAGTAGAGCGTGGAGATGGGTCAGTGCGGATGACGATGGTTATGGGCTCGGTAGCCCGGTTGAGCAGAGTTTTTCGGCGTTCTCGGTCGCGTTGGTCTTTGTAGAACTGGAGTGAACGGCTGTATGGAATGGGCTGGTCTGCTCTCCGGGTTGTTGTCGTCGTCGTAGGGCGGAAGTCGGTCAAAGAGATGTATGACTCAGTGCGTCTTAGTGGTGCACCCATTTCAGCAGCTACACGGGGAGCCTTGGCCGGACGAGGGTAGGAGAAGGAAGAGGTCCGCTTGCGAGGCTCGAGGAGCTGCAGGGGAACAGCAGACTGAACTGCAACGAGCGACATTTGAAGGATCAGAAAGGGCTGTGGCCAAACACAGAGCCATCCACTTAATATGGCTGTTACTCACAAAAGATGGCACAAATCCGGAAAGCTCATCCCCGTAACACATTCGGCGCTGACACGTGATGTGACTCGGACAGCACGGATCACTCCATTCATCCTGGTGGCGGTGCTAGATCCCTCCGTTTCCCTGCCATTCTTGCAAGTCCTCTTCAAATCTTTACCACTTCTTCACCACTTCTCAAGTGCATCTCATGGATTCTCTAAGAAACTTTCTCAAGGTGTGAGTTTCATCCCTCGAAACAGGTCTCTTTTCCTGTCGTGATGGATCGTTGGACAGCGAACAGTACAGTTATCTGGTAACTGATCTGCTGATTGGCAAGCCCTGGAAGCCCCGACACGTTCCAATTCGGTATGGGCGGCATAGCAAGGCTGTGGGGGCGCGATCTACATATGGGGATTTCATAGTCGGTGGCCACTGGCGGCCACCCGTCGGGATTCCCACACTTGTAATGGCCACAGCGTCGTGTGCACTAGTTGTAACTCGGACTAGCTGCGCAATGGACATGCTGTAGTCAAGAGACCTCAGCTGACCACATCCCAGGCAATTGATGTACCCATAGCTCCCTGTATGAGGCCCTTGACTAAAACGGCGTTGCTTCGTCCAAAAGGCTGCTGTGAACGGGTGCCAAGGTCCACTTTCAATTGATATTTTCTCACACCCCCACACTCGTCCCATCCCGCGCTGTTCGCTCACTTGAGGTTGGTACGGGGATGGGGATTTACACATCCAGTCCGAGTGTATCACAATCATGATGGAAACGAAACAACGTGCTGAAAGAAGACATTTTAGGAATGCTTATCGGCGTCTTCCTTTGCTGACGCACTAACTGACACACTTTTACAGTTTGCTGGCAACGTGTCGGTTTTGTGGTACACTACCTCTTGATGGATTCAAGAAATACCCTCAAACGGTGACGGGTTCCATACTTACAGGGGTCGATCGGGCTGTCTCGGAATCGAATAACATTCCTTTGCGTCTTAGAAGTTAAGGATATTTTTGAATATGGATGGTAGAAGTACCCCGTGGCTGGCCTCGACGCCTATTCAAAGCAACATCGAACAGGGTGAATGATCGAATCCATATAACTAAGAAGGATACGAATAAATCAGCGCTTGACCAAAAGAAAACGATGCAACTGAAATTTCAATTGAGCAGAGACTATTTGAGGCTTAGCTCAGAAGCTGAAGACATTGTTACATCTTGATGAAAATATTACGTTTGAGCTTTTTTTTGTTTTTTTTTGTTTTTTGATATGATGTCATCCTGGTCATTCGAAAAGATGGTACAAGGCTTCAAATACCTAGCGCTCCCCGACTCATGGTTCCGTATCACCTCTCAAACTCTCCCAACACCTTCGCAGTATTAATGAAATTGGTCTTCTCTAGATCCCAGTCTGTTGATCATTAAAACCACATCAGAACGGGACAACTCAGAAGCGGGGAAAAGTCTGCAACCGACCATCTGGTATAACCGTTATGTTATCCCGTATCAACTGGAGTACGCTGCGCGATTGTAATGTATATGCTGGCCAATCAGCTAGTATAATAGAAGATGGAATTGAGATAGCCGAGAAGAAGTTGATCAGTAAAAGTTGGGAGTGGAGTTGACCCCGCAAAATGGAACCCACCTCCGGGGTTGAGGTTGTTCACAAAGTTGATGTAGAAATCAAGCATCTTGTTGGCAAAGTCCGTTTCAACCTTAGCCACGGATGGAATTGGACCGAACAGCAGAGTTAGTTCTGATGCATGCGCCACTGCAGGATAACAAAGAATATACGTTAATGAAATCTCCAAGCTATGATGGGAATGGGCATCAAAGGGGTGGCACAACTTCGAATGACCTACCTCCGAGTGATGGATCGTTGCCGGGGATAAACTCCTTGAAGTAATAAGCGAACGTGGGCTGGAGGGGTGCCGCATGCTGGAAGAACAACCGTCGGGGTGCGAGGAACATTTGGTTAGTGTACCATGCCGCACTCCGGTCAAAGAGGGAGTCGCCGGTGTTGAATGGTGCACCCAGGGAGGGGTCGTTGGCGGGGAAGAAGGTGCGGAATTGGGCAATGACGTCGGGAGTCAGGGTGCTGTTGTCGATGACACAGTTGTTGACGAAGCCATTGAAAGCACCATCCTCATCTGCCGCGGTGAGCTGGAGGCCACGCAAGGTTTCACTGAACGTGTTGCCTTCGTTTACCTGGAGGGTGAAGTAACGTTAGTGTGAACGGCTAACCTAAATTGGATACCATACATTGGTACCAGCGAGATATGGGACGTGAAGGAAACTCCCTTGGAGGATACGCGTAGATGCTCTTGTTGGGATGAGACTGCCCTGTGGTCCAACAGATGGCTGCCATAGTTGATGATTCAACGTTGACGTAATCATTTGATTGCTTATCGCCAGTAAGGTCTGTAGCCTTATGATCAGGAGGGAGAATACCACACTGATTGATTGTGTTACCTCGAACGGCACTGCCTGTAGACAAGCAACTGAGTTCCTCCCTGCCGAGCATCCAGTCGCAGCAAGGAGACGTGCGAAAGGTTTGCCGGCTTTATCGTAGGTGCTGGAACTAGGTGAATTTTTGCTATGGTGAGAGTACGATTAATTGGCCAAAGTTGATATGTGTGTAGCATAAGTTTTACTCACAAGGGACCCGTTGAGGAGTCGGCGATTGCAGCACGGAAGAGTTTCTGGTTTGCAGGAAAGACTAGGTGAGATTCGGCACTGCCTGCACCAGCCGACTTGACTATTGTTAGTCAAAGGAAAATGGTTGTCCACTGGTTTGTTCACCTGTCCCCATATCGTGACCTACGCCAATCATCAAATTCTAGTGTAGGCCCTTAATCGAGATATCATACCTTGGTAGGATCACCACCGAATGATGCTATATTCTGCTGGATGAAAGTCAAAGCTTGGCGCTGGTCGAGTAGTCCAGCGTTTAGGTCCTTAGGGGAAACGCTGGCACTGGAAAGCTTTGAAAGAATTGGGATAGTTGTAGATGGACATGAAATAGCGTATAACATACGAATCCGAATGTGTTGAGACGATAGTTTCTAAAATATTGACTTCAACGCCAAAGTAGGATGAGAGAAAAAAGTAGTCATACATGGAAACAAATAGAATGGGTTTTCCAGTTAAAGTACTTTGTTGGAGAATGCCTAATAAACATTTTTAATTAGTTCGCAGGGCAAATTACGAGATTCTTACGTGTTGGATCGTAATTAGCTTGTGAGGCAGCTCTGTTATATTTAGAAATCAGACATCTAAAAGTGGAAATAAAAGCATGGCATAAACGCACCCGTTCGTATAAGCACCGCCCTAGCTCAACCATATCAAATGTGCTGGGTAGAAGACTCCAAAGAATCACCTACATGGATCCAAACTAACACGGGCAACTTCGCATTCGCAGAGGTACCCTGTGGCCGGAAAATCTATAAATGTGTGCTCGTTATATGCCCTTTCTCTCGTACTGAATAATAATAATGAGTAACGTACATTGAGATACAAGCAGTCTTCACTGATGGGTGCGCCAAGATTCCCGCTAGGCTGTGGACACGCATTACCGAAGGTAGAAGCTTGTACTATCCCGGAAGGAACTTTCGTGATAGGAACCGGAGCTTTGAAGCGGAGGGACCCGATAGGTGCCTGCGCGAAAGGGATGCCTAACCACTTCTCAATTCCAGGCGTCGTTGACACTCCGCGGAATGTCCCTGTTTTTGTACGCACGTCGAGGGACGCCGAGATGGTCTCTTGGGCGATTAGTAGGGCAACGAGGAGCGAGGATAGTCTATGAGCCATGGTGAGCGTTAGACGACCTGTCAAGGTGAGGAGTGGGTGCATGCGGGTCTAAATACTTCTGCCGTTGAGGACTCTTGAGCCTGGGATGTTCTCATTACCAGTAAGAACGGGCCGTCTTGTGGGTCCTGACCATGCGACCTAGGATGAGTAAGATGGGATTTAGAGAGCCAGAGAGCTTTCGGCTCCAATCGAAGCCACGTCTAGAACTTCAATGGGAATATTGTTGTATTATTGGCATTTTGTGAGAGCATTCCCTTCATGGTACACTTCAGCCATGTAGATAATATTAAGACTTGTGATTGAATGACACGTAATGTATATATGCGTTTGAGTGAAATCGTTGAAGGAGACGACGGTGGATGCTGTGGGGAAGTTGGATCGGCAAATCCCGGGCCGACAACCAGCAAAGTCACCCCAATTAGCTCAAGCAGTCAGGAGGCCATTGAGACTTGCATCAGACTTTTACAAGACTTTTAGGGCTAGAATATCAAGGTCATACATAGGGATATAAGGTGTTACGTTTAGAATATTCAGAATAACATCTAAAACTCTGATAGAACTATGGCAAGGTCAGATAAATGGGGGTTGGCACAATGGCATCGGCCCATATATGTTTATATTACACTCTGTTGTAGACAGAATACTCAGCCGTGCGGTAGTAACGACTATATACCTGTTGTAGACAGAATATTAATGTACTAGTTAGTAGCTAGATATGAGATATAATATATGTAACGTACCTCAGTCGTGCGGTAGTAACGACTGAGGTACCTGGAGTCCGTATCCGATCAGTAATAAACTGTACAGTACCAGACCAATCGTGTCTCCTTTTGTGTTGCGCCGCCTCAGCTCCCATATCGTCACGTGGACGGCACGTGTGCTTGACGCGTGTGCCACGATCCCGTCTTCAACACACTCACTTGTTCTAACTTATCTTGTATTCAACAGGTACATAACTAATACAGTTGTTTACCAGCATGGCTGAGTCTTGTATTCAAATACGGCATGAACCTACAAACAGCATCTATAGGATAAATTATCAAATGTTTTATTCGACGTGAATCAAAAATACGGAGGGTTTGAAGGGATAATTATAGTATGAAGATTCGGAAGAAGTCATGAGGGATACTCAAACCATAACTATTAAAGTTCGGTGATTGCCTGAAGTGGGCCCTGTTTATAATGGTGCCGATTGCACCTGAGAAACTTGCGCCACATGGGAATCTGAGGCATGATTGACACTCGAGTCCAAGCCCTGAGCATTCATTGTGTTTGCTAATATAAAACTGTCCTCCAACGTCGAATCAGTAATAGGACCATCAGATAGCTGTTCAACATCTGGTACGGCTTCCTTCAATGCAGCGGAGAAACCAAAAGTTTCAACTATTGAGGATTCCTTTTGCACAATGATGAATATAATGAAGGGATATATCAACTAATTGACATTGGCCAGAACATTAATTTATTGGCAAAGGGTAGCACAGTTATTCACATACTATTGAGCCCCAGAAGCAAGATGTGAATGCCGAGATAATAAGGTGACTGGTTTGAGTGTTATCAAATGGTATGAATGATACAGTGAAAAACACAGTCTATATTGAAGGCAACTTCATGAGCACCATTATAACGCCCAACACCAAATATAAGGTAAAATACGAACCTGTAGAGTGCAGAATACTATCCCAGACTCTACAAGAACAACCAAGATTCTTTGTCCACCAGTCATTGAATTCGTCTGTCCTGCGAAGAGTCTAGGGTATGACTGGCGTTGCATTCTGGAAAAAAATTTAGTAAGGAAGAAACAATCTCGAAAATATCACACCTAAGTCTATAAAGGATTAAGAATGTGGCAGCCAAGTTGGTCACTAAAGATAAGCCTAATGAAGCCGCATCAAGAATGTTTGCCGTTGTCCAAGCTCCACTACTGTTCAAAAGCTGTGTGGCAGGAGAACTACTAAGAATTAAATCTGCCAGAGACGTGCCTGCGAATTATAAGATTTCTGCCGAACTTAACAAATAATTTGAGCTCACCAATGAATGCTGTGAGTAAGAAACACAGTCCAAATCTCGGCCAAATCTGGTCTGGATATAGAACCCATGCTCGCCAGACAACTACAGAATCATTGAGAGTTAACTGAGCGTGCATTATATTAGTATCACGCTCATTAGCTCACAGTGGATGTTGAATTCTGTACCTTGGTCCGACCTATCCAATCATTTAGGATATTGTAAGTGGTTGCTCTATCATTTAATGCTTTTGTCGAAGCTTGACGAAGTAAAGCAGCCCTGATTTGCCATGCCATATCTTTGATATTGATGAAAGTGGAGATAGTATGAATCAGGTAAGTTATCAGCATTGCCGCAAGCATAATCCTCCTTGGTAAAGTGCCAGATTTGTGCTCTCTGCAAGTGAATGTGAATTCGGCTTATAACACAGTCCAAATTGACTCACAGGTTTGTGTAGATTGTAATTATGAAGATACCAGTTGCAAAGCCTATAAAGGTTTTAGAGAAAGGTCACCCGACTGATAGCGGCATACCAAAGGTTATAGGATAAGAAACCATGTCGATTACTAATCGTCCAATTAGTGTCACGCCAATGTGCTGCAATCGGACGCGTTCTCCAGGTATCATCAGGAGTTTTATTGGGAGGGTGGAAAAATGAATGGCGGAAAAAACTATTATATATATGATAAATCGATTGAAAGAAAGTCGTGTAGCAGTGCAGTCAATCCTAGTGATGAACGATTGAGACGAGTCGGAGTTGCCGAAGAAAATCGTTTACGGTTGCGGTTAAAAAGATGCCGTTCTTGACAGCCACTGAACGGTATCAGTACATTACTGACACTGGAGTGCCAATGAACTAAATGGGATCATGGCCGCGTCCATCAACCTAAGTAACAATGTATGCAGAGTTCGAATATCAGTGGGAAAAGACCTTTCAAATAAATTAAAGTAGACGAAAGCACACAGCGCTCGAGTGACATGTCTGTCATGCCTGCTCAATTACTAGGGACAGCCAGTATGACGATGTGTATCAGAATCACAGCTCGATCGCAGCTAAGCCTAATCCGAATGCGCCACGATCAAGTGAACATAATAGATTCCGGAAACGGTCATAAAAGATCGTAAAGTCGGTGTATGACTCAGAACAAGTGGAAAGAATGCCACCAAGTAGATGAACATTGTATCATGTTACAAGACACAGCATTTTCCGCCTGCTGGGCAATACGTCACTACGAGAGATCATTTTGCTGCAACATTGACTTCTGCAAGATAACACTAACATCTCCTCCGCCACCTGTCCAAGCACGCTGACTGCCCCAAGTTCCATACTTATTCCACGGTACATATTGTCTTCATTTCGGAACGGCTTCGGTGGCGGCTCCGTCTCAGGAAGACCAGAACGAATGACGGGTACTTTATGGTGACCCGCATCTCCAACATACTCCAAATTAGTTTCCGCATCCTGGTTCCAACATGGCCAATATGCTGAAAACCCTACTCGAGACACCGAGTGGAACGGGGAACAGCAGTGCAGATACGCAGTTGACAGGCCGCTCACAAACAGTGCAGAGTAGGAATTGTTGGAACCGCCCGTCATGAACTCTGGACTTCAGGGTGCCGCTCGGGGAGCTTCTAGACATGTAAAGCCATCGTTGATAGACAAGTCCAATGTTGAGCGCCCAATGTGGATATGGACATATCTGTTCCGGATCAATGTACCCGTTGCAGTAAGTATACTGATATATGATACCAACAGCACCAGAGGTACTTAGCACAGCCAAAACAGTGTTAAGTCTGCATCGCAGAGGCGGGAGTACGAGGTTGGGACCAAAGCTGGACTACGAGTCCAACCGTCCTGTGTGAATGCCTTGGGGGAGATACCATATTACCATTATCGCTGTCTCACCCAAGTTAGCAGTGAGCCCAACATGAGGTGCCAAGGAACACGCCTAGTATATTCAACACCACCGAAGTTCGATTTGCCTCCGCGACAAGTTCTAACCAGGGCTAAACTATAGCCGCCATCCTCATATTTTACTGGGCATACGAACTCGACGTCGCATCAGCCAACGTGCTGTCTGTCTGCAACTAGCCCTCCAGGTTTAAATTTCTACTAGTTCAGAATGAAAAATAGATCAGTAAGGAGATGCCCGCCATGGGATGTGGCTGACTATGGCTAGAAGAGAATCAAATGGGTTTTATGGTCCCCGTCCCAACCAAAACCTGCCACCGCCCCTTCACTCTGACAAACGTCCACTCACGCGCAAGGGTAATCACAAGCATCAGATTACTGCTGTCCATATTGCAATCAATGGTCTGCTTCAAGACTGCTTGTGTCTTCAAACGTCAAGAAACCGACCTGAAATCTCCCTCTGCACTTCTCGCTTTCCCTCCTTAGCTTCGCTGTCCCTCCAGGCACTGTTTCCCTCGTATTAACTCAATTTTTATCCCTATCCGATTCAGAAAATATTTTGTGTGCGTTGGATTTAGGCAGGTTGGTACCTCTTCTGATTACGACCATCAGTGGATTTTGGCAAAATTCAAGCGCCTTTTCCGCCACCTCTGTAACGTCGGCTCTAGCAGAGGGAGAACACGCGGGCCTAGGACTAGAATATAATATAGGGCCAGACTTGGTGACGAATTGTGTTCAAACAAGGAGTGGTGAACTGGTGATAACGCACAGGCTTGGCGTTGCCGTATCGAGGAATGGGCTGAATCTGGGATACAAAGAAAGAGGGAGAGGCATAGTAAGGCGCAACGGAGAGTACTAGAGAAGATTTATACGGGACTGGATGAGATACGATATACCAACTGCGCTATGTGCGATTGGCAATGATTAGAAACGAGGAAGTGATGATTCATTTGACGCTTCAAGTCTAAGCCGGGGAAGAATTACTATGATTGATGCAGTGAATGCCATGGTTACTTTGAGATGATTTGGGTGAGGTGGGCATTCCTATTTCATGTGATTGAGCGCCCTCGACGGATACGTCGAACTGGCAACGCAGGGCGACTCCAATAATACTAGCCTAGTACAGAAACATCGCGTCTTTCCAATGAGTCTAGTACGGTTGGTCGGGAAACGCAGTGTCTCCGATGTACAAATCGAGACAAATTTCTATCAAGATCAGAGTGGGAAGGCGAAAGGTGACAAATCAAACGCACTTGGGGAGCTTGAGATGCTTAAATATCGCCCAGCACTCATCCCCAATACGCGAGCCCAAATCGATAAACCTCAGCTTGT